>JPKZ01001613.1:194771-208665 GCA_000803305.1 Toxocara canis
AAATTACGAAGACTGCGACAGTGTTGGGACCCCCATTTCGTGCGCAAGATGCTTGCGTCTTCGAACCCCCACCCCCACCCTCCCCTGCACCCTAGAAAGTCGTTTTCCGCACAATATTATTCGGTGCAGTGTGAAAGCGAGTTAGACGAGACAAGATTTGGAACTCAACAAGACCCTTTGTTGCCCTTCCCTGTACGACCTTAGGCCTCCTGTCCTGCCTTCTGCTTACCGACTACTACCTCAATTCAGCGGATTCCCTCCCCCTCCTCTTCCTCGCTGCCATCAAACAAAGAAGAGGAACAAAAAAAGAAGACTGAACTCACCAAATCATTATAGATGAAGCGCATACGAGTGAGCAAAATGAACGATAAATTGAAAGCAAGTGCACGTTGCCTGCCGTCATCCATATCCATACCCTCAGGTGGACGCTCACTTTGACCATTTATCCTGTACGCTTCCACCCTTTCATATTGATAGAGAAAGTCAAGCAGCATATAAACTAATATGTACAAGGGTGTTTACAATAACGCTTGGAAAAAACAAATTTGCACAAGAACAATGAATGAAAAGAGGCAATTAAACTTGATTTTAAAAAATGAGATAAGAAAAGCAATTAAGGTAGACATTCGCACTTCTAGCGGAAATGAGCACTTAAGGCAAAGATGTACAAATCTGGAGGAAAAAAATAAGTGAGAAAGGAGATATTCTTTGCATGGAAATTTTCGATTACGATTTCTGAATAATTTTAAACAGCAGCCAACGTTTAGTCAGTTGATTACATCTACACCAAAATTACACAAAAACTGGGAATATTCACAATGAGATAAGGGTAGGATGCCTTTTCCCACTACGAATTAAAATGTGAAAGCTATACGTAAGCGATTTTTACCTCCACTATGATACCAGAAGATGAAAAACAAGATTAGAAAACCTGCGTAAAGCTTACATTGCCAGTTTTGAACTGAAATATGTGAGATTTCCGTCAGCACAGAATGAGGCACACACAGAATCGAATGTAAAAAGACCTCCGCTACCGCTGGCCAACTTTAGAAGAACGTTTATTACGGCGTTGTTCGTTTGCCGCAACATCTTCAACAACCAACATTAACAGCACATTTAAACCCCTTTAAAGATGAGCAAACCAAACGGTTGGTGATTCCTTTTATCTGCCATGCAGACTAGGCAACAAGATTTTCCTAATTATAATATATTCAGATCGTAAGGACCACTCACTGCCTTTATAAACCACCATCAATACCACCCACCGTCTCTGTACATCACTATCAATACCAGCCACTGCTTCTGTACATCACCATCAATACCACCCACTGCCTCTGTACATCACTATCAATACCACCCATTGCCTCTGTACACCACCATCAATACCACCCACTGCCTCTGTACATCACCACCAATACCACTCACTGCCTCTATGTAGCACCATCAATAAACAGTTATGCACTACTGTATCCGTTATACTACAACATACTGGACAATTCAGGAATAGGAATTTAACAGCGTTCGTTTTGTACGCCGGCGGAGGAAGGGATGAGGGAAGGGGTTTTATAAAACTCAGAAGTCACCATATCGATAAATTATTTATAAAAATATACTCGCTAAAGGGAACAAAGCATCTTTTTTAAACGATGTAACAGGGAATACGTGAAATTCGGTCTGCTGCAATATGAAAAAAGTGTTGACAAAATTATGTTTTATTTCGCTTTCATACGCCTGATTAATAAAATGTTTCGACAACTACTTAGTTTTAATGTCTATAAAACGATGTCTATTATTTTAAAATTTCATACGACATAAATATTGTCGTTCCTTTCGTTTGCTGTGATGAATTGAAAAAAAAATGTATGAGATCAACATGAACGAAACGTTGGAATATTTGTTAACGAAGAGAATCAAAACCTCTCGCTCATAAAATATTGATCGGTTTAGCTGATCTGCTCGTAATCAGCTTAGCTACCGTTGATCTCTTCGCTTGAATACACTTGAAAGATCGATAATCAAAATTTTTACGATGCAATAACTAAAAAATGCTACCATATTCGCTACAGTGCTAGTATTAGGTTTAGATATTTATTGGTGAGAAGCAGATATCCCCAACTGTAAAAATTCACAACATCACCTAGCCATAAACTCTCAAATTCAACCCTCCATCTCCATTTTTCAATACGCTTTTCCCTATCAAATGCAGTGGCTTTCTCCTGGGTATGGTAGTTCAATTCTTCTTCGGACCCTGATCCTTTCTGTGGTGAGGCATAGGTTCTTCCCTTTTCGACATCAAATTTAACCACAACCCTTGAAGACTAGAGTGGCCAGGATCCGAAAGTTTTGGATAGAACAAGCATCAAAATTATGAAAAACACGTCTGTTTGCATACCTTGTCAACAGCCATTTTGGCCGAATTTGCCCTTAAAATCAGCGGTTGATGTACAGATGGCTGTGCGAGAGGAGAGCAAGTTTGCGCCAACATTTGAAACAGTTCCGCACTGTACAACATCAATGACTGCGACCTGTAAATAAGTTCTCAGTAAACAATCTTATTAGCCTATTTTATGATCTCTTCAGGTTAGATACTTCATGCTTATCAGTTATCAGATACCACGCTTATCAGCTTCATATTATCAGATACCCTAAAAGAAAAGAAAAACTGTAGAAGCTAACGATATAACAGAGGAAATGAGCTGTGTAGTGCGATGGTGGAACGCTGCACTGCCGCATATGTTATTGTTGGTTTAATCCTGTTCTCCTTCATCTCCTGCTGAATTCAACTCTGTTTGCAAATCCGTTTCGAAGTCGGCAACAAAAAAACGGACTGTCCCAACACCTATATCGACAGGAAAAGATGGAGCACCGGCGATAATAATTAAGAGCCCTGCAGCAAAGCAAGCTCTCCCACTCCATGCGTATCAGATTCCGGAACTACCAGACGCATCTAGTGTCTCGGTCAGAAACATACACCTATACTGAGAACCTAGTCCAAAAAAAACCCACTCATAATAATATACGAAAAGAATATTTTATATAAAATAAAAAACTAAATACTAATATAGGACACAGAAGATTTATTCGTCACGCAACTCGATGAACCTCTCTTCTTCTGGCTTCGAGCTTCTCCAATTGCTATTACGTATACGACCTTCCTTTGTATCTTTCTTCTGTCGTATGCGATATTGTTCGCCTAATCACTTGTATTATTCGCAATGAATTTATTAAGCGCCTTAAAGATATATCGTTTTTTCGGCAAAAAGCAACCAATTCATTTCAGGACACTTTATGCGCTATTGGAGCATTTCCTCCGCTCGACTAATTATTTTGAGGTATAAACTAAACATTCGAAACGTTTAAAAATAAACCTTTTTTCGAGAAGATTCTTAACTATGACATCATCAATAACACCTGCTGCGGCCATTTGCTCAAGCAAATGTTGTAGCGTATTTGTTTTCGTCTTCATATCCACCTAAATAAATTTCATCAATGATCAAAAAAAGTATTTTTCACAACTGCGATCTGAAAACATGCAAATATAAAAAATTGGAATATGAAAATCTTACTTCTTGAAATTTTTTCTAGAACAATTAATCGAAAATTAGAAAACTAATGGACGACACAGTTGTCGTAATGCACAGCTTCATAGCCTACTATCCTTTTGGGAAATGGGAGGAAATAAAGGGAGGGCGGTGAGAGAGGGGGGGGGGAAGGTTGTACGTGATGTGGTTCTCACAAATTATTTGCAATTGAAAACGTAAAACAAATAAGAAAAAGAAACCTGATTAAGAAGTGTTTTGTTATCGCAAATAGTTGCTAATGCTGTTGTGAGATCTGTGATTGGAGCACCCAGCGCTAACAAATGCTTCACGATTTGCGGTAACTTCACATAGAAGAAAGCCTGAGATGCTACCAATTCTTCACCAAGCGATTCTTTCGCATCCAACTAAAAACAAAAATAACCCACATCAAAAATAGATAGACTTCTCAACTGAGGGGTGATATTGGGAAGAGAGTAAAGGAAAGAGGGTGGAGGGAAAAGAGTGTAGGAAAGAGGGAGGAGGAAGGAAGATAGGTAAAGGAGGTGGATGAAAGGGGGTGAAGGGAAGGAGGAGGAGGGAGGGTGAAGGGATGGGGGTGGGGCGAAGAGAAAGAGGGTGGAGAAAAGAGGGTGAAGGGAAGAGGGCCGACAAGCTCATATGAGGTTGACGTATTGTAAATATCAGTTGAATACGTTGAAAATTGGTATACGTTTTATTCTCATACTTTTTATTGCATAAGTAATGGAATGAGATTTACATATGCTATTGCACTGGCTCCACTTATCCCCTGAGAAAGCCAATTTAAGAAAGAAAACTTTTTAAACTCAAAGAGGGAACCTGTTCAAATATTCATTGCTTTTAAGTAAAGAATGCAAAGGGATTGCACAAGCTGCTGTAATTTCATCGTTTCGCGTATCGATGCAGCTGACAACCATGCCAACGCATGATTGTTTTGACCAGTTTCGGAACGCCTCGTGGTCAGCCTGCATGCGATCCGTCGGGCAAGCAGTAGGGAATCGAACTCTTCCCGCATATGACACGGGAGCTCTACCACTGATCTACTGCCCGCCCAAGTAAAGAATAATAAAAATAAAATACCATAATGAGGAGCGATGCTCGAATCATGTCTTCAAACATTTTCGAGAAAGGAAATTCGAGAATTTGTGCCATTTCGAAGAATGAATCAGCCATTTGGTCGACTTTTTTTGTCATACGAAATCCTTCGAATACGGATACTAATGTCAAGATAGCTGGATGCGCCTATAAAAATGCATAATTTATCAATAATAAAAATCGAATGAAATGATCGCTGAAAATTGGAAAGGCTAAAGAAGGAAAAAAATATTCACTGCATGTGGAAACTAGGGGAACTATAGAACTTTGCAAGAACAAATTCAATTATAAATCTGTCTAGATTTCACTTTCACCTAATCTAAATAACTTCCACAATTCACGCCCCCCTCTTAATAAAACTTTCCGACAAATGTTTACTCGGCAGTGGCGGCTCTATGCGGAAACGTTAGGCCACTGCTTAGACCGTTAGAAAAAGGAATGGTGGGAAGACGAATCAACAAAATTACTAAGCATTCCAGTATGCCCTCTTTTGACCAGTTTCGGAACGCCTCGTGGTCAGCCTGCATGCGATCCGTCGGGCAAGCAGTAGGGAATCGAACTCTTCCCGCATATGACACGGGAGCTCTACCACTGATCTACTGCCCGCCCAAGTAAAGAATAATAAAAATAAAATACCATAATGAGGAGCGATGCTCGAATCATGTCTTCAAACATTTTCGAGAAAGGAAATTCGAGAATTTGTGCCATTTCGAAGAATGAATCAGCCATTTGGTCGACTTTTTTTGTCATACGAAATCCTTCGAATACGGATACTAATGTCAAGATAGCTGGATGCGCCTATAAAAATGCATAATTTATCAATAATAAAAATCGAATGAAATGATCGCTGAAAATTGGAAAGGCTAAAGAAGGAAAAAAATATTCACTGCATGTGGAAACTAGGGGAACTATAGAACTTTGCAAGAACAAATTCAATTATAAATCTGTCTAGATTTCACTTTCACCTAATCTAAATAACTTCCACAATTCACGCCCCCCTCTTAATAAAACTTTCCGACAAATGTTTACTCGGCAGTGGCGGCTCTATGCGGAAACGTTAGGCCACTGCTTAGACCGTTAGAAAAAGGAATGGTGGGAAGACGAATCAACAAAATTACTAAGCATTCCAGTATGCCCTCCTTTAGCTAAACGCTCTTTGGAACCAACTCTCTCCCCTTCTGCCTTCTCTCTTTCTCCCCCCCCCCCCCAAAAAAAAAAAATTGAAAAAAAAAGTTCAAAAAATTTGACACTTAAATTGGGAATTTACTCACAATTGCCCTTACTCACAATAGCAAGCAAACGAACAAACTTGTTTAATAAGCCCACACAGATTGTCGTCGATCTTTTCCACCGGAGACGTGCCAATTCGTCGCAAACTTTCGGTCATTGTTTTCAATTCCTCACATGCCGGATAGCTTTGTGAAAACGAGATAGCCGCCTCTACCACATAATTTACACTATCTGCGTAATGTTCAGCAATTAATTATATTGATGAAAATCGATGAAATCAGTGCCGTACGATGAATACCAAAAAGAAGAGCACCGATATATTGTTGTCGAAAAGCATCAAGACTTTCGTTACCCCTGAATGCTGCGTTGCTGACCATGCTGTCCTTGTTGAAATTTACATACACATAATACCATAAGAGTTAGATATTTAATGTTATAAAAGTTAAACAACCCAACCTGATTCTACTGTTTCCTAACGACTTAATTTTTTTAAAAACCA
The DNA here is from genome assembly GCA_000803305.1 of Toxocara canis. Taxonomy (NCBI): domain Eukaryota; kingdom Metazoa; phylum Nematoda; class Chromadorea; order Rhabditida; family Toxocaridae; genus Toxocara; species Toxocara canis. The sequence goes on from JPKZ01001613.1 coordinate 201,156, forward strand.
TTTACTTCTTTCTATTTGATCAAACCGGTCTACTTACCTCCGCCAATTCTCTCGTGCAAATACAACATCGCTCGAACAAATTTGCTCTCCGCATAAGCGCATGTACACTTGATTAGTGCTTGTGTGCCACGTGATGTGTCGTTTTTTAGCGAATATTCCAAAGCAAGAAGACACCAATTCAATACAGTTATTAAAGCCGCTGACAATTCGGCACATTCTCTTTCTGATGTATAACTACATCTGAAAATGAAAATATTCATTTTTGATATTCGAACTTCAATTTTGTCTTGAAATTCGGATAATTGAATTTGGTTACATACATGTACATATATGTATATGTATATATATACATATATATATATATATGCATATATTTATATATGCATATATATATATATGCAAAGGGATGCAAAGGCAGCTGCAATTTCATCGATTCCCGTATCGATGTAAATTTCATGTCAGAAATGACAAATAAAAATTTTAATTTCTACGCTATTATAGCTTGGAGAAAAATAATTTTAATCACGATTCGACCAAAGTTCTAAACGAATTGATCGAATCAATTACCGAAAGAAAATACTGTCAGGTATCAGAACATGTTGTCAAAAGTATTTAAACAGCCAAATACTTTTTCTCAAAAAGTTGAAATTTTCATTAAATAAAAACATTCGTATCACATAGCAATAAGACAGTAATTTAGAAAAAGAATATACCTTAGTAGAGGGACAGAGTTTTGTAGAATGACAGCCAACGTTTCGACGCAAGGTACACGTGAGAAGTGACGAAATTCAGCGATCACTTCTATAAATACAGCCCATCGTAAGACCTATAACATGACATACTCAAATCTAATTTCTACATATAAAACCTATCTGAAAAAAACAAAACAAAAAAGAAATTTATTGCGCGAAACGTTTTATGCTGATCGTCGTTTCTCTAACTCTTTTTTTTTCGGTGAAGACTACGAAAATAACACTTTATGAAATAAATATAATAAAAAGTAGCGCAACGAAAAAGTGAGTTACATGCATGTAGGTAAAGTAATCGTGACATCAACTGGCTATGGTCTCTGAAAAGGGCCAAACGGTCGAAATCAGCATCCTTTTCTAGCCTAAATTTTTGAGCATATTTAAAGCACCAAAAAAAAACTAATTTCACTTCCCCCTCCGCCCTTCCTCCTACCTCCAAATATAACAACGATTAACAAAGCGCGCAAAATAATACCCCCTGTTCTCTTCTCGACGTACAGAAATAATGATAGAAACAGCAACCAAAAAAATGTTAGGAGGGGGTAGTCATCGAAATGCATTTTACTTACTTCAGCTTTAACAAGTGTTTCCAAGCATTGGAGTAATCGCCGTTCCGGTACACTCGATGCAGTCGCGAAACGTAATAGGGTTGCTGCAAGAATAATATCGCATGATTACAAGATCATATCAAGATTAAAAGCTTTAACGCGCTTTCTTGCTTGCTAAAATGTACCGGATACATATCGCTTCATAGACGAAAGCCAGCCCATGCCCTAGCACTATCTAAATGATTGTCGAAATCTGAACTAAATTTCTGATTTTTTTTTGACTTCTGCGCTTATCACACATTCGTTTTAGTGATATATTTCCAGACCGTCCAAGTTTCCCTTCCAGTAAAAGTTGAAAAAAACCGCAAAAAGTTAAGAAAAGGTACATGACATATCCCCCTCCCTCCTTTCTCCTCTCCCCCCCCCCCCCCCCCCCCCCCCCCCTCTCGTCTTATTTTTGACGATGTCTTTTTCTTGCTTAAAAAATTTTGCTTTAAACAGTAGAGGTTTGCAACAGTTTCTGTGGATGACTAATTAGCACATTTTGCTTAGGTTTCAGCCGCTCATTCCCAAATTTACGGCAATGAATAGAGTGTCCCTTGAACAGTGCTACTACCCGAACGAACAAAAAAAAGAAAAAAAAAATCTTACATGCTACAAGACGCATTTGCTGCTCAGTGCAACCATAGTTGTTGATATGTGCTTTGAGCGCTACACCGAATTCCATAGCTGTTAGATGCTCGGCGTATGTGCGTGTCACAAGCGCTGTAATCCAATCCACATCCGGTTGCTCACCGCTTGTTGCAACCATCGTAAATTAAGCACACTCCACTTCAATCAATCAATCAGTCAATCAATCGATCACATTTCGATCAGAAACAAAAGATAAAGCGACCGACAAATTTGTCAGATATAATTAGGATACTTAGTATAGCATAAGAATGTCATAAATCTGTCTTATGTTAGCCGCATCAACCAAACACAAAACCTCGTTTAGAATCATGGCGACAAAAAGCCACTTCCATACAATTCGAGCGAGCCTATATGTCTTGCAAATTTGGAGATATCGCAATGGTAAAGAAATTGATAAAAGCGCGTTTTTTTGTGGCTCCCAAGTGTTTATGAGGCTTTCAGTTTTTTATTCTGGCTTAAAAACGGCATTCCGAGTTTAATTTTATAGACGCTTATAGACGTCAGTTCACTGGTACTCCGACTGATATATACGAGAAAAAAATGTATTCGATAGGTTTGTTGCGCGACTCGTTTGTATGTGGGCCTGTAAGTCTCGCTTGGATTGATCAGCAAACGACGAAAGCAGTTAAAAAAACACATAACCACATGATGCGAGACTTTTATTTTAGGTTTTTCCTTGAAATTTTCAAGTTAGCCCTGGATTTTCACAATTTTTTTTGTTTGAACAGCAAGTGAAAACTGAAAACCTATTAATATCCATGACATGGAAATTACCAACTTAATTTTTAAGTCTATCGCCGAACAACCTGAAAGCATCGTTCAACTCAGTTCTAGCTCCATAATTATAGCTAATAAATCCTCAAATGATAAGCGCAATAAATGGCCAAATATGACAATATACACTTAATTAGCGTCGCTCGCAAAAAAAAAGAAATCGTCCGCCATGCACCCCCCACATTGATCAAATTGGCAAAACACCAAAAGTATCTGATTTTGGCGCGCTTTTTGAAATTGAGAACCTCGCGCGAATTTATTGTCTAACTCGCCTGTATGTCACTCAGTGTATCCAGTTTCATCGTTGGCGTCTGTGCGTTGCTTGTGGGTGGTGTCGTAATTGGCCGGTTTTATGTCGGGGTTGCCGGTTAATTGGGAGGAGTCGATGGAGAAATGTTTGTTAAGTATAGGGCTGGTGATGTTGATTTATGGGAGAGGGGAGGAGAGAGGCGATACACTGTCACATAGTCATGCGTGCAGTAACGAGTACTTGTTATCCGCACTAAGAACGTATTTTTCTGTAAAGTGCATGCGGTAAAAAGTTCAACCGGTTTTATGCGGCAAATAAGCGCATGTGTTTAACCATAACGCGAAACGATATGTTTTTTAAACGTGAACAGTTGGCGCATTGGAACGGTGTTGTGCTTCTCAGCTTATCGTGATTCTTATGAAGTATATAATACCTGTATTTCTTTCTCTTAGGCAGACTTTTTCGCATAAAAGCCGCGGAACGTTCATTTTCAAGCCTTTATTGTTCGCTGCGTATCGCCAAGTCGTCTGACTTTTAAAAAATGCGATCCGAATTACGCTGTGATATTTGTTGTTAGCGTTCGGCATCATAAGATTAATCGTTCTATATTGATACGCCCATAAAGACTGCTTCGGTCTTTCCAGCTATAATGGGAACGAAAAGTCGTGTTATCTAATACTGGGTTGGTGGACCGTCAGGTTGATTTGACATTCTACCTACCCTTTCTTCGAGTTCACCATAATGACATATTCGCTGCTGTGCCACAGTCAGTGGTTCTTGTAGAGGCTGTGGATGGTCCTAAGGACCTTAGGATACATTTTTTTCATCCTAGTATTTTCTCGTTCAGTTAAGTTCATAGACATTGAATGCGTCTCTTACACAAGATTAGATAATTGCCAGTTCACCAGCTGAACAAGCGATGCAGAGCTACTTGATTTGCGCTACGCTTTCTGATACTCGCACGCACGAGAACCGATCGTGTCATGAGTCATGAGAAGCGTGCCGTAACTGTTGGCAACCCTATAATCTTGATTAATGGCCAGTTCTTTTACGTTTTTTTTTAAAGCGTTCTTTCGCTTTTAATCCGAGACGGCAGTTTCGTGGCACTCTGTTTTCTTAGCTTTGCCTTTTGCTATGAAATACTTGTTTTTGCGAAGCGCATCTATCGGCTTGACATTTGCAGAAGATCGGCAGTATCTCATTTCTTATCGATTTAGTTGTCGTTATTAAGAACGTATATGATCGTACTTAAGTGAAATTGACAAAGCGCATATTGTGCCAAAGAAATAGCATCCTCTGCCAAAAATTCGCGAACTTATTGTTCGTTGGGGATAACATAAAAAGTTTGTTTGGTTTTGATCAAATGAAATATTCGCCATTTAAAAAGGTTATCTGAAATTATTTGAAAAAATAAAATTTCCTTTTTAGGAAGTTTCTATATATACATATATATGTATATATATGCATGTACATGTATGTATATACATATATATACATATGCGTATAATACATATATGCATATATTCTTGTTCTTGTTGTTAGCGCTCGGGCCTTCAGTGCGATGTCTCGATGTTACTGAGGCGGTCGCACGCCGAGCAACAGCAATCCATTTGGCTGTTGTAGCTAGTTGTTAATACCACCCGCTAGCTGTGCTGTCAGTGGTATGGTGGGAAGCAACCGGGAATCGAACCCAGGTCTCTGCGCATGCAAAAGTGCGGCCTGTACCACTGAGCTACTGCAGCCGCATATGCACATATATCTACACATATATATGTGTATGTGTACATATATATACATATACATATATATGTAGATAAATATATATAGATTTTTGATATGATGATAAATTCATCGAGTATTCAAGTCTTGCAAATAGTCTTTTCGATTCTAAGAGTTTTTTTGGCACGAAAACAACACAAATTCATACGTAAGAGAATACGCCATTCCAAAAACATTCGACATTTCGCTAAACTATATTCAAGTAAATATTCACATATCATTCAAACGATATTATGACTGGCAATTTCATCAAAGCGAACAAATATCGCAATAGCTGTAAACATTTTAGTATTGCAAATACTGAGAAAAATGTTAATCTTAACTTCATAGACATTTTTTTTCGCAAATAATTTCAGTTTCTTTTCGATGATCTCTTAAATGAAGTTTTATATTTTCCATTATTGCTATTTTTCAAATTTTTCACTTTTTTCGTACTTTTTTCTATGCCCATCTAATGTCCTGGAAAGGAGATGGCAATGATGGAAAATCACCTGTTTGCGATCGGAACCTCATTTCCGAATCGTTTATACTTCCATTCAGTATATAAATGAGGTTACGAGAACGATTAGTAGTTTTTTTTTTTTTAAATTGAGCGAAGAGGGGGAAACGTTTTTGCATTGAATAGAGGGTCACATGAATGAATTTTGAAGGGATTTGATTTTAAAATGGCGTTCGATAAATGGCTGAGATGAACAATGAAATAGTATGAAATCCAAAAAGAACTTATAGAAATCGCAGTAGATTTGAAAAAAATTTCTCCTAGAGAATGCTCATTTTTCAACACACGAGATGAATTCAGTAAGCTTTTAAAAAATTTACGAAAAAAAGAGTGGCTGAAGAGGATGCGTAAGCAAAGTTGAACGATTACAAAAAAAAAGTTAAAGATTAAAAACGTTGATCGAATGCTTCATATGGAATTAATTTTCTCATTTATGTTTCAGTGCTTCACAACATAGCATAGCATGTGTTTTTTCTCTTTTTTTTTTGAAAAATGAAATATTTTTTCCCAATTTCATGGATTTTTTCGGTCATTTCATGCTAACAATGCGTCAAGAGAAGATATCATGGATTTTTCGATTCATGACTCTTTTCAAGCGTATGAGTGAGTTTACAGAATGAATAAAAAATCTTTAAGACTTTTTTTTCCTTTGAAAAATAGTGTTTATTTATATTGCGATCGTTGGGAAGGTTGCTATTATTTCCGTTCGCTTAAGAAATTGTTTCAGATTGGCCATTTCTGTTTTTTATGCATAGGCGAACCGGTTCAGGTGAGTTGCGAATTGTATGAATTTGTGGAGCGCTAATGTTGCGCAACTTCGGTCAGATTTTTATTTATGTCTTCTGTCGTTGTACGAAAAGGAAAACCAGTTAGTTTATTTATAGAGCGATACAAAAAGAATCGTTAAATTGGCTCATATATTTCTATGCATTTATTATTCGCTTAACCATTTTGGTTCAACGAACGATTCGATTCAGTTGAGAATTTTGAAACGTATCGAATCGAATCGTTTATTTAGTCGACAAATAAGAACCTGCCTTCATGACAGTACAAAAATAATACAAAAAGAGTGGAAGATTTTTTACTTCATGAGATGTGCATCATTTAATCATAAGGATCATTTGATTAAGTTTAGATTATCTTTGTGCTATCACAAAAATAGTTCCTAGTAGATGCAAAGTTTCGCTTTCTCAATATAATCGTAAAGTGTCATTTATGTTGCTAAATTAACGAGCAATAAGGTTTTTAGGGCTGAAAATTTTAAGTATTATTGCTTTTTTATATAAGCTATGATCGGCTGCTTTCCCAACGGATCGCCAGCAGGCTGACCACCAGGCGTTCCGAAACTGGTCAGAACAATCCTGCGTGGGCATGGTTGTTAGCTGAATCGGTGACGGGGATCGATGAAATTACAGCTGCCTTTGCATCCCTTTGCATTTGTGTGAAGCAGGTGGATTCGGAGAATGTATACAGTGCTAATATTTGAAAATTACATAGTTGCTTGGATTCGTTTGCTTTTTTTTTTGAGGCAATAAGTGACAAAGATTGTACGGGTCGTGTCTGGGGAGGTTGATAAAGCTGACGAATCGAACAAGCACAATTTTCTAGAAGGTCGATTTTTTTTTTGGTATATGGTAGCGAGATGCAATCGATGCGTGTTCAAAGAGAGAGAGAGAGAGTGAGTGAGTGAGTGAATGAGTGAATGCTGGTCGAAGCACATAACGGAAAATGTTTGTGCATTGCGAGGCGTAACTCCACACTCATCATATCGCATTTTCTATATGTTTCATTTATTCTTTTCATCTGCTTTCAGCAATTCTCTCGTGATCATCACCATAATTTTGTGGAGTAAAATAGTGATCACTTGAAAACCTTTTCCACTTCCTAAATGTTTATTTCAGATGGAAAAGTTTAATTATGAGGAAGGATTTTGCAGCAGAATATGGGCGGAATTCGCTGATAAACTAGAGCACTTTGAAGTGCTTTATTTTAATGATTCGAATTTTTTGTTTTGGTAATGACGACTTTCACACAAAAATTTCCTAAAATGTTTTCACTGTTTTTATGTATACGAAGAAAATTCACCTCTCTCCTTTCTTTCTCTTTCTCTCTTTCTCTCTCTTGTTTAAGGTTATAGTGATATTTATATTTTGTTTAAAATTACAAATTATGTGTAATATTTGTATTGATATTTTTTAAATATTTTTGCAAATTTCGT
>JPKZ01001613.1:208681-218747 GCA_000803305.1 Toxocara canis
AATCTATATATATATAGTAATCTGAATAGAAGGTCATTGTCTGCTGACGTGTGATGACGTTTTAAATTTAACCTCCATTAAGTAAATAGAAAGTAACAAGAGCTGTTAAAAGAATTTTAGCGTATAAAAGAGCTAGGTATGCATGAAAGGTATTGTGCTACTTTAGGCTTGATCGACGAGTACGCTGACTCAGTTATCGAAACTGGGCACCAGCTAGTATTTCCCTACCTGAACGTAGGCAATGAATGCTCTTTGAACATCCAGATGGTCTTTGCTTAACGATCATTCCGAGCAGGTCTTCAACTTTGCTGTACTTCCGAATCACTGACCTCCAACGAGGGAAATCATTTGATAGCTGGGACTATGCAATAGGTATTTGAAAGACGCTTATCCCAACTGCTAAAAGCAGTTTTTATGTACGCATCGCGGTATGAGGGTATACATTGTGTTTGAAGAGCATCCTTGCCTGAAATCTCTTTTTAAAAAAACGATTAAAAATCAACAGCAGATGCCTCGCTGTAGGTGACAATTAAGCGAGGAAGTGGCATATGTATGTAATAATTTTTATATATATTGGATTCATTTTTCGAGTCATTTTTTTTTTCCAAACCCATCGAAGAGTTTAAAAATAAGTACTTCTGCGAAATGTATACTCATTATTTCTCAAATAGATTAACCTAAGGTTACGAATATGCACAAAATTAAGTTCATTTTAATTTATTCTATATGAATTTTAATTAATAAATTTGTTTTAGTTTAAGAAGAAAAATTGTTCTAATTGTTCATCGTTTATGATGGCATCACTACTAACTTGCTTGAGTATGTCAGTGTTTTATAATATTGGCCAATATTTTGCAGCTGTTGACCAAAACTGATTTCTAATGTAGGCGGTTTTTTTTTTTCTTCTCGTTTTAACGAAACAAACGGACAGTGAAACAGATTCGAGTGATGGAGAAGCCTCGAACAATTGACATTGATTTTTTGCTCACTTTTCATATTGCGCTCAAAAATCATCCATTCATTTTTCGAAAAACTCTTTTCTAAAATTTTTCACCTTTGAATTTTTATTCTATATAACGTGATATAATAAAATAGTTTAATTAGTCGTGTTTTTCGTTTATTGAAAAGTTGCTTTGAATTTTTGTGCACTTTTTATAAATATTGTTTTCATTTCCAAAAATTTCTGCATTTCTTGAAACCCAACAGTAAAAATTTTTATGACAACGAACTTGAAATTTTTCGCTGTTATGCAGAAAAATTATGCAAAAAAACCAACGCAACGGGTACTGTTGATATTTTTTTTTACAATTTTGATCGCCATGTCTCTTAACAGCATGTACAATCCGTCAGCACTTCATGGAGTGTTTTTCTTTATTCGAAGAACGTGCTTACACCAAACGTACTTTTATTTACTCATCTCGCCGCTTCTGAACGTTGATTTGCGTCATGCGAACTTCGATTGGCCAGGATAAATTGCTTGGGAAGGAGGGAGGTGTGGGTAGGGGGTGGGGGACAAACTTAAGTTGCGGCAGGTTCTCGGAATTTACCCATTCCATAATTTTCCATTCCTTGTTCTGATGTTAGAAGCTCACTAAAGCTCCTTCCTTTGAATTAAGTCCTTCGCATCATCAGGCTGACAGGCTGAAGTCGCAGGAAGATTTTGAGGGGTACATAGTTATTCTTATAAAATACAATAAATCTTCAAAGCAAAACATTGGCTATCATGATCTACTTCAGCGGTAAACTGGGCGTATATCTCATTCCACAGCATCTAATTGGGGAGGGTGTAGTTACAAGTTGCAGTCCGGTTTTGTCAAAGGTCGATTGGTCCTTCCATAAAAATCAAAGGTCGAGGGCGGTAAGAAAACCAAAAGAATGTAAGATCACGAAATCATTGCAACTGGAAGTTCTGGCGAAGTATCTCCTAAATTAAGGAAAACATACAGCTCACATATGTTGGATGGTTCCAAGTGTTGAATATGCATTTAGGCTTATCTGATAATCATTTCGGTGGTGATAAGTTTGCTGTTTAGTATAATAACTGAGTTGCATGTTACGTGGTTGAAACGTATTCGCGCTTTTGCAATTGTTCAGTCAAATTACCAAATTTCTTTTAATACGCGCACACAAGGAATATCCAAACTCCAACCGTTACAGTAATCGTTTTTTATGCGCTTTGACAAGTTTGTAATTTGTGAAGTGCATTGGGACGGTGTTGTGTCGATGTCGATTCATGCATATATGTTTGTCTGTCTGTCCGTTCGTCTGTTTGATAGTTTCAGTTTGGGAATCACTGAAGCAAGAGTTGTGAAACATGGTATGTATAATCCGTTCACCTCCTATACCCAATTCAAAACCAGTTTATAGATCACCGAGATACTGTTAATGACAAAATTGGGACGATCGGGACGGATACATAATCTGTAATAGATTTTTATGGACTATCGGATCTGCTAAAGTTCAAGTTTCCGTTATTTGTGAGCTGTTTACGAAACCTCATCGTTTATTATATAATGCCTGTTGCGCCTTTACTGCTTGGCACTCATTCCAGTTTGTTTTGCTGCCTGGTCGGTCACGAAATGCGTTCGAACTTTTTATATTCTCTAAGAAACTACATGAGACCTTCGTGGGGTCAGCATCTGACTGGAGATTTGATACAGCGTTGACTCTAGATGGTCGTGCTCAGCGTCCTTTATCGCTTTCGCTTCATAGTAGCTTTAGAGTTAAAACTTCAGGATAGACAAGCAGACATGTATGCTTGCAAGGGGCGCAAATTTGCTGTAATTGCGCTGTGCCACTTGTAAATTTTGCTGAAGTGCATAAAAGCGAATTATCAGTGAGCATTTGCACGAAGGACAAATTGCGACGGAATTATGAAAGCATCGTCGTGCAACTTTCACTTTTGTCCCTTTTTCAAGTTAAATTTGCAAAGCATAATGTTACAGCGTTATTTTCGTGAGCATTCATAGGTGCATATATATATATGTATATATATGTATACCTCTACAAACTGTATTGTAGTCGTGTTGGCAATTGCTGACTCATGCACAAGTGAGGCTAAACTATTACTTCCCTTACTATGTTGATTGCGGAATATACATATATATATACATATATATATATCTATGTGTAATCTGTTGTGTGTTAGTTCGTTATTTTCACCCCAAATTAGGGAACCACTGAAGTGAAGATAGCGAAATTTTGTGTTACATGCTACGACCACATCCTTCGTTTCTAAACGGCACCTCGTTTTTACGGGCAAGTCATAGGCGCCAAACGCGAATTCATCGAATTGCATTGCTTGATGAAAAGATGATTTATACAGGGGACAGAGTGAATTAAAACATGAAATTTTCTTTAGCTAGTTTCTCGTCGGCTCTATTAGCAATGAGTAAAGAAACTTCGTTTGTTTATGGTAATGCGCTGTGTTCTGAAATAATGCCCCAAGAGCATTATTTCAGGTCTTGATCTGACGCTTAATAGAGTAATGTTTTCCAGCTTGTTTCGGATGCATTCCTAGCTTCATATTTAGTCAGCTTGCTATGACTTGTTTATTAGTGGGATTGAAAGTAAAGGATTCGGTAAACTCGAGATCAATGGTTCCACAAATAATCTTATAAGTTTCCTCGAAATTTTTAATTTTTTTGCTGGATTCCACATGTATCAACTCGGTCCTAGTCAGTCTAAGAGGATTCCATAAATTCGAGATCAGTGAATGCATAAATGATCTTAAATCTGTGATCTTTGTACTGTAATTTAGAGGCGCAGTTCGATCCTAGCTAGCCCTTTCTTCATAGGGTAGATTTAATATTGTGATATGGAGGTGCCCAGCACAATCTTCTTGTGTAATTTCCCTCTAATGACTCGATCATGTGTGTGTGCTTAACGAAAATGATGATCGTAAATCAGCGAATCGGAGTTCTGCAATATGTAGAACATATATTTTTTCGTGTACTTTTTCATTGAGAAGCTTTTAAACGCTCGAAATGTGAAGTTTAATGTTTTACATTTGTGTGCACTTGAAAATAACAAAAACGATCACTTCGTCTCATATAGCCTTTGCTTTTTTTTCTTGGCAAAGAATCGAGTTTCTCGAATTGGTGGTATGAGGGTTATCGGATTGGTGGTATGAGGGTTATGGGATTTGTGATATGAGGGTTATCGGATTTGTGATATGAGGGTTATCGGATTGGTGGTATGAGGGTTATCGGATTTGTGATATGAGGGTTATCGGATTTGTGATATGAGGATTATCGGATTGGTGATATGAGGGTTATCGGATTGGTGATATGAGGGTTATCGGATTTGTGATATGAGGGTTATCGGATTTGTGATATGAGGATTATCGGATTGGTGATATGAGGGTTATCGGATTGGTGACATGAGGATTATCGGATTGGTGATATGAGGGTTATTGGATTGGTGACATGAGGGTTATCGGATTGGTGATATGAGGGTTATCGGATTGGTGACATGAGGATTATCGGATTGGTGATATGAGGGTTATTGGATTGGTGACATGAGGGTTATCGGATTGGTGATATGAGGGTTATCGGATTGGTGACATGAGGATTATCGGATTGGTGATATGAGGGTTATTGGATTGGTGACATGAGGGTTATCGGATTGGTGATATGAGGGTTATCGGATTGGTGACATGAGGATTATCGGATTGGTGATATGAGGGTTATTGGATTGGTGACATGAGGGTTATCGGATTGGTGATATGAGGGTTATCGGATTGGTGACATGAGGATTATCGGATTGGTGATATGAGGGTTATTGGATTGGTGACATGAGGGTTATCGGATTGGTGATATGAGGGTTATCGGATTGGTGACATGAGGATTATCGGATTGGTGATATGAGGGTTATTGGATTGGTGACATGAGGGTTATCGGATTGGTGATATGAGGGTTATCGGATTGGTGACATGAGGGTTATCGGATTGGTGATATGAGGGTTATCGGATTGGTGACATGAGGGTTATCGGATTGGTGATATGAGGGTTATCGGATTGGTGACATGAGGGTTATCGGATTGGTGATATGAGGGTTATCGGATTGGTGACATGAGGGTTATCGGATTGGTGATATGAGGGTTATCGGATTGGTGACATGAGGGTTATCGGATTGGTGATATGAGGGTTATCGGATTGGTGACATGAGGGTTATCGGATTGGTGATATGAGGGTTATCGGATTGGTGACATGAGGGTTATCGGATTGGTGATATGAGGGTTATCGGATTGGTGACATGAGGGTTATCGGATTGGTGATATGAGGGTTATCGGATTGGTGACATGAGGGTTATCGGATTGGTGATATGAGGGTTATTGGATTGGTGACATGAGGGTTATCGGATTGGTGATATGAGGGTTATCGGATTGGTGACATGAGGGTTATCGGATTGCCGAGCTTAGTGTTGCATAGAAGGAAGCTAAGATAAAGTATGCGCAAATCGATTTTGACAGCTATGTAAAGCGATCGGAACACTGAAAGCATGAAAATGACATTGAATGGAGAGAGAAAAAGGGAGAGGGAGTGAGGAGAGAGAGAGAGAAAGTCTGTGTTAGTTGCTGTTCGCACAACACAGTCGTTATAGCATGTTTCAGCGATCACTTACATCATAAGACATTGATGACAGTAGACGTTTTGTTTGCTGGCTTCTTTATTCGAAACGCAAGCAATTTGACAGTCAAGGTTACAGGCGTTTGGCGAAAAGGTCACGAACATCATAACTAAGCTTGTCAATTCGCCCTCCTCCCCCCTCCCTCCTTTCCCTTCCCTTCTCCTGCCCCCCTCCCCGCCTCCCTTCTTCAGAATTTCGGGACATGGTTTTAACTGCAACCCTGTTTTCCACTTTTTTCCTTTTCGTTCTCTTTTCCTCTCCATTCGTACTGTTTTTAAATTTTTGTGATTTGTTACTAATCTTTTTCAAGTGAAAACAAATGGCGGGAGAGGATAAGTTTATACGTGGGTACGGGTCACTCCGCTCCTTTGGATCGGACCGGAAATATACTTTTTTGACCTTTTTTGCCGCTTCAGAAATGATACCTGTACTGGAAAATCGATATCGTCCCTTTGTGTATCATGACTATTGGCAACGGTGACGTAAAATATACCAGATTTATGCAAAAGGGAAATGTTTATTTTAAGGGAATTAATTACCTTACGGCGCGCGCGATGTGACCGTTTGCAATCTCGAAGCTTTTTGGTTTGTTTATTAAGAAACGTTAACGCGCTATTGCAATTGATTCTCACTCTCGTTTTTGAGAAAAACTTTCATATGGACTATTTCGATAATTATTTATGCTTGGGATTAATATTATTATCAAATCAATTCTAGTTCATATAAATGCTTATATATATGTGTATATATATATATATATATATATATATCGCCAGAGTATCTTCAAAGCAGGGAAAAAAGAAACGGAATTGTACATCGTGGAATATAAGAGAAATTATTATAAATTTAGCTTTCGAGTACATTTTGAGTGTTTAAAAATTTTACCGAAAATGGGATTACACTTAAGATATATGTACTTTGAGTTCATGGATGGAAACGCAGTAACTATTTATGGCGTCGAGGATCATTGCGAACCACTGCAGCTAATCTAATCGCACAAAAGTTCTATCGATGAAGTGTTCGGATAATTTTCGGGCTGGAAAGTTTCAAAACAAATAATCGCGTATCATATCTTATAGCAAAAATATTTGGTCGGAAGTGAGGTGTTATGTGTGTAGGTGTGCAGGGGGAGGGGACTGGAATGTAGGTATGAGTGTACGAGCAGAAGAGAATTATCATAAGCGACGGTGCCCCACTTCCTCCTCCTCCCCCCCCCCCCCCCCAAAAAAAAAAAAAAACCCCAGTTAGCCGTTCGGTTAGAGAAGCGTCACCATCGAACGGAACAATATGTCATAAGAAGACAAGATTTGAAATCGGTAATTGCACACAGTTTGGAGAGCATTGATTAGGCTAAAAGCAAAATATTGGGCTACGTGCACGTTGTTTAAGGATTTGAGATTACAGAACGATTTCTGTTCTCTGCTCAGATTTTGACTGATTCTGACCGATTTAAGTACTCCATAAAGTATGCAAAGCGGCGGCTTTCAAATTTTGCTGCGCACACGATGTGCCGTTTAATAGTTAGGCCTTCGTCGACGTTCTCATAACCCAACTTGGGGGGGCGTCGCTCGTAACGCGCGCTCCATCCTATGCATGCGTATGCGGCTAAAGTCTGCCCATAAAGCGTGCCGCATCGAGCGATCACTGTTGGTGTTTGTCAACTTGGTGGAAGGTAGGTTGAAGGGGATTGTCGAGGCGGTAGGGATTGCAGGCGATGATATCTTAAAGAAGGGTTGACGAGTGGTGTGTAGGAGGAGGGGAGGGGGAAGGTGGAGGAAGTAAAGGATCGAGGGAGCTGATTCCAGTCAGGAGCTGATTGGCTGCTCGAATTGAATAGGCCAATCGTTCGCTACAAGATAAGACCGTTTTGCTAAAGTTAGGGTTTAGGGTTGCCCGTATTGGACCATCGGCTCTATTCCAAGTATGTTTTCCCTATTGGCGATAAACTTCCTGCAGTTTTCATGCATCTATCGATTGGGCATATTTAACGCAAAGAGTAGTACTATATTATTAGATATGAGATGGTTCACCGATTTTGTTTGCAAAATTTTCCAGCGAGGTACAATGTCTCATATATCCAACGATATTGACAAGAAGTGGTGAACGGTATTTTTTAAAGAATGGTGACTAGAATTTCTGAACATCATAAATGGTTTCCATTTTTCGATGAAGTCCACAAAAACTCACTTGAAGCATATATGATGTCCGCATAAAATGTATTCATTTATGATCGATCGGATCCGAGATAGGGAAGCGTTGAGGATTATATTTCCCTTTTCATCTCTATTGACTATCAACACTTACTAGTTGACCTGTTGTTTAGCACAAGTAGTCGCGTCATAGTGCCGATACTCCGAAAGATCTCGTTGCATTATGCCACTGATCCGCGAGGAAAAAAAAATTCATATAGAGATCTGTTTTACAAGGCAAATATTTCGGGGAATAAGCGAAGGGGAAGGGGGGAGCAGGAGGGAATGTTATCGTTAGCGATCGAACCGTTTCTTCCATTAATGAATCAATTTTTATTCGATGTTTACGCGTTTGATGACCATAGTTTGACGACCATGAATAGGAGCTAAGGCGATCGTGTGGCCAACGTGATATCAACCCTCGGAATAGAGGGAATTGTTTATTGCTCAAGAATTGTTCATTAGCAATAATTTTTATTTTCATAAGGGATATTTCATGCCTTAATTAGTTCGAATGTTCGTGCACAACTCAATTTATACTGCTTGATTTGCCTACGTTGTGGAATGTTTTATGGGACCGAGTCGAGAAATGCAAGCTAATTTTGTTGCAAACTTGATGGTTTCTCCATCCCGAGCCTTTTGATGGACTTACAAATTGTAGCTATAGCACTAACATGATTGACCGATAAGCCTAATTGCGTAACGACCTTTTTAATTAAGCAACAAAAAATGTTCGCTTTTTTTTAAAGGTAAAATTTATCAGAATGGATCGTTTTCATGAAAATTGTATGTTCATCAACGATCGTTTAAATAAGGGCATTCGTTTTGAAGGAGCAATCGCATATTTAACTAGCTAACAAGTGAATCGAGAGCTTGTGAGGACGATGGATCCATTAGATGTGCTGGATGAGGAGAAGGAGAACGTAAATAAGCGCGTTAGTATCGAGAAGGTGTATCAAAAGAAGTCACAACTCGAACATATTCTCCTTCGACCCGATACGTATATTGGCTCTGTGGAGTATACCGATCGAGCGGTATGTTACATACGTGTACGGTTATATATGTACGGTATACGTTAAAAAGTATACGGTATATGTCCTTTTTTATAAATTTGAAATGCAGACAATAGTTTGTTTTTTTTCAATGTGATTACAATGCTTTTTATTGTTGTTTATCCGCACAGAAGAGGGAACTGATTTCACTGACACACTATATCGGCTCGTCATGCAAATTAGACCTTGTGTTCTCATTCAGTCTTTGCAAGAGATTATGATATAAGTTATTGTGGTACAATTAGTACACCGTATATTCTTGTGCGATGTCGTACTTACGGTATAAATTAGCTTATTGTGTTTATGGTGCAGAATACAAATGTGGAACAAACTAATACATGTTGCAGATTAGGTATAAATTCCATTTATATGCAAATTAGGTTTGTGATAAAATATTAGTCTGATTTTTATCATAAGTTGTTTTTTTTTCGTCATTTACTTGTTTTTACCATCCGATTATTATCTATATTTTTCCAGTTTTACACCTACGAGTGATCGTCATAAAGTTGAAGAGCGCCAACAGGAGACATTCTTATAAGGGAATTGATAGTGAGAGAGATTTTAGAAAAACACGTCATGCATTTTGCACATTCATCGATCATTAAGTGTTGTTTTCGCCATTCGTACTAGTCAGAAAGATTACGTTGCATCTTCCCGTAACCCTTTCGTTACCAGTACTTACCGTCGGCAAGTGAAGATTGAGATTTGTTTTCAAGTATTAATACCTCTGTGCAATAGCGCATTTGATTGAAAAATTTAGCCGATGTGGGTATATGATGCGGAGTCGGAGCGTATCGTGCAACGGGATATCTCTTACGTTCCGGGCCTTTATAAGATCTTCGATGAGATTCTCGTAAATGCGGCTGACAACAAACAGAGGGATCCAAAAATGAACGTCATCAAAGTCAACATCGATAAGTTAGTTGTTTATGAGTTCTCACTTGAAATTCTGGTTTTTTTTTTTTGAATGTGATCCTGAATGTTTCATAACTCATTTTAAGTCTTTTTTTAGGGCCTACTTTAGTTTTAGATGGAAAACCGTGATGTGTCCATGATATTGAAAATACCCAATTATAGATGGAGATGCTTGGAATGGATATGAAACTCAAATCTCTCGACGTACCCAGCTTAACTGATCATCGCTCTTTTTACACATTATCATGATCTCATTGTTAAAAACCATTTTGGGCTCGGA
>JPKZ01001613.1:249644-273816 GCA_000803305.1 Toxocara canis
TTTTAAAAAAAAAAAAAAAAAAAAAAAAAAAAAAGGGGGGGGGGGGGGGGGGGGGGGGGGGGGGGGTGAAAGTATTTGAAAATTCCCAATCCGATTACTGCCATGTTGAACGGATTTTGCATCAGTGTTTTTTGTTTGGCATTTCATTGTATCACCAAGTGCATTTTTGTTTTGCATAAAAATCAGTTTTTTTCTTGCTTCGTTTGTTTTTTCATTTCGAAGCATATGAGTGTTCCTATGACACGAGTCTCGATTCGGTCGCGGACTATTTGTATAGTTTTATTACGTTTGAAAAGATCATTTTTCCACTTATATACGATTTTTAAGTTTGGGATTAGTATGCAGCGATTGGTAATACCACGATGGTTTTTATGGTTAGCGCATACGTACGATGGACAAACCGTTTTCTCTTTCGAAAATTTGGGCGATGTTTTCATTGGAGTACAGAGATTATGTTTGCATATATTGATGGTTGTTAGGTGGAGATGTGATGTCAGGTTGGAGAGGCGTATTGATCGGCATACTTGTTGTAGTGGTGATAGTCTTTGGTCGCCTGTTTACAATTGGTTGGCGCAATGGGCTGTCGGAGTTTCGAACTTTCAGCTAAATGCAAATATCCACTTTAAATGAGGAGGATGGTGGAGGACGGAAAGGAGGGTCGTAGACTGTTCGTGGCGTTTACTTGTCTACGTATGAACGTGAGTTGATTTTTCGCTTTTCCAGTGACCAGCCACATGGGCATCAGTCCAGGAGGAAGCGATTCGGAGTATTGGGGTGGAGGGGGAGGTTGGGGGAGTGGTACATTTCAAAGGTATATCTATCTATTTGAATGTGACTGCGAAGGTGATAGCGAAGCGTTAAGTTCAATGGTCTTAAGGGATTTTTCGGCGTTCAGTGATGGCGTGCGAAAGCGACCAAGGGAACAGTTCGACTTTCACTTCGGAAGAGTCGTCTAGCGATTCTGAGGGTTGCAGCAGTGATTCCGGTGGTGGAATGTTTATCGTTGAAAAAATTCTCGCACATCACAGGTGAACTTTTTATTTTTATTTTTTAACTTGGAGATCGTGGGGGTTGGGGAGGTGTTAGCGAGATTGTGTTAATGAGGGAGTATGAAGGGTGCTGCTCGCAATTTTCCGATTGTTGAGGACATAGGATGGAACATTGACAGGGGGAAGGCAGGAGTGTTTTACCGAACTGCGCCAAATTCGTAAAGATATGGTTGTCTTTCGTTGGTGTTTATGATGGCAATGCGGTGCGGAGCATGGAAGGGGTAGATTCGCAGTGTCGAAGCGGCTGGTTTCGCTAATATACTGTGTCAACGATCATTGAAAATCATTAAAAATTTAAAAAGTGGGCAACTTTTTTTAGTGACTTAGTCATCATTTTTATTACAAGTGCATAACAAGCATTTTTGCTCAGCGGTCTGTTTTTTGCGCAACTGTATTCTATTTTCTTCCGCATATGAAAATTGTTTCCTGTAGGTCTTTTTTGAATTCTACTGAGCTGATACACTATGAAGCGAGTAAAGCTACAAATTGCTTTTGTCGCCTTTGCGGTGATACGATTCCCCTCAAAGCCGCTATTAGTACTAAGCTTTTGGGATAACTTTATGCAATTTCGTATTCGACCATTCGGTGGCGCAAATGTCTACTCCACGAGACATTGAAATACGGGCGATTATTTGACGGACAGTTGTATCACTGAAATAAGGGCGATTATTTGATACACAGTAATATCAATGTGCGTTCTTGAGAAGCCTCTCAATATTGTTTGAGTCACATGTCATGATCTTCCGTGGTATCTGAAGTCTAATGATACAAATGTCGGGTATTATGTAGATTACAAGACCAAAAATCCCATTTGTTTTGTTTGTTGATTCAGTTTCCGCAAAACAATTACATTTCAGCTTTCTCTCATATAAAGCATGAGATGTACGACCTTAAAACCGTTTGATCTTCTGGATATTCAATTTTTTTTGAATGCTGCGTTTCATATTTGTCTATCGCAATATTTCGCGAAACTAACGCATATGCTTGCGGACATGTGTTTACCTATTTGTTTTTTCATGCGGGACATTGCCTTAACGAAATTTTTGGAACTTGTCAGCTACGATGGGCTTTTCTTGGCATGGTTTCCCAACCGTATTTATGGCCGTTTTAAACTATCCAGAAGTTACGATTCGAATCGAATCTTTTATTTAGTCGAAAGGCAAAGATTACCTTTTATAAATATCCAGAAGAGTTGCATGGTAAAAAAAAGGATACATATGTTGGTCGATGGCGCAACAGGTTAAAAACGAAATCTAGCGGTTATTAAGGTTCAGTTTAAGGTTTAGCGTCCATAAGGCACCCTCATTTGCTTTTCAATGATTTTATTTCGCTTATAGATATTCTAGCAGTTATGTGTCGAGATTTCAGCTATGGGCATTTGAAACGCCGAAATATGATCGATGAAGGAAGGCCACAAGCTGATTACGACATTTTCTTTTTGGTAAGCGTTTTGTTTTTCTTCTATATTCTTGACACGGCTATAAGAACGAGTATGGGCAAGTAGCTTGCTTGACTTTCTTCTATATTCTTGACACGGCTATAAGAACGAGTATGGGCAAGTAGCTTGCTTGACTGTTAGAGAATGTTTTTGTAATTGTAGTGGTTTTTTTTGTCTCACATTGTGGTTGTATAACTGCAGTAACGTTTCGTCGGATTGAGCCTTGGCTTCGAATCATCAGTTCTTTTGTTGGCGTTTTCATTTATTTACTACCTCTAACTGTTCGCGATTTTTTTTCCTTTCTCATCATGTGGCTGCTGTTCGAGAAATTTTTCTCGTATTAGGTTGCAACTGATTATAGGTGAGATGGGAAGGATATGGATCTGAGGATGATTCTTGGGAGCCGTGGCAGACGGTGGAAAAGTTGGACGTTTTTAAGAGATATGTTCGAAAACACAAGGCCGACCTTAAAGGTATTTCGTTCGTTTCGACTCGACTCACCTACACTTTTGAAGGTGTTTGTTTGTCTGCGAAATAGTGGAATGCTGATGCATCCATCGTTCTAACAGATACATACCGCGATACTATCAAATAAATACCTCGACACTAAGTATATACATTCTTAAACTTCTCGACCATGTCAAACAGTCAGCACGCTGAAGCGAGAGTGCCAGTATGGTATTCGTCTTTTGAAAAGTCGTCTTTTGGAACGAAAAAAATTTTTTTGGCGATGTTTGTTTCAGTTTCTCTTGATTCCTCCTTTCTCCAAATCATTTCCTGAAGTCCACAAAGAGGGTGGGCTTTCGTCGAGATATTTTAAAACTTAGAAAAGATTTGGGGGCATTCTGCTGCGATCGTTGTTGGGTTTTTCGCAGAAGTTTTCCTTTTGCAAAAGCGACGCTTTTTTTGCAATTAAGACATGGATGCATATGGTACCTCTTATTACTTTTTAAGTTCAACATTTATCTGCAAGTAACGAATTGCTGTATGCACCATGCTTGGCTCTCACTCCACTTGCACCTGTTTTTTATGTCACCTTGGTGACTTATATCTCTTCATTGTTAGCTCAGTTTCCTCTAAACCATCATTGTTGAATTTACTGACTTATACGCATGTTTTTTGGTTTTACGAAAACAATTTTGTTTAGCATTCAGTCGAAGAGCGAGAGAAACATTTGGCTGCAAGAACGATGGCGTGAAAGAAAAGCGAAAAAAACATCGAAAATCTTCTGATGGTCGTGAACGTGAAAGGTGTTTTTATTCTCATTGTTTTGTCATAGAATTTTTTCACTATTTACTCATCAGCCGTCTAAAACGATAACAGTATTACTGTTTAGAAAATGCAATCTTCTCAATAGTTTTTCACAATTTTCACACTATTTGAAAGTTATTTTTTATTTTTTTTCGTAAATATGCCGTTACTCCGGTCACTATTTTCTCACGTCCATAATTCAGGTATAGCCATGATGGCGACGATGAGTGTCAACCATCGAACAGTCTTGACAGAAACAGAAGGCTATCGAATGGTTCGTCCGAAAAGAATTCATCCAACAGCACCCAGTCTCATTCTCGATCGGGGGTAACATCTTTTCCGTGGGCAAGTAGCTTGCTTGACTTTCTTCTATATTCTTGACACGGCTATAAGAACGAGTATGGGCAAGTAGCTTGCTTGACTTTCTTCTATATTCTTGACACGGCTATAAGAACGAGTATGGGCAAGTAGCTTGCTTGACTTTTTCTTCTATTCTTGACACGGCTATAAGAACGAGTATGGGCAAGTAGCTTGCTTGACTTTCTTCTATATTCTTGACACGGCTATAAGAACGAGTATGGGCAAGTAGCTTGCTTGACTGTTAGAGAATGTTTTTGTAATTGTAGTGGTTTTTTTTGTCTCACATTGTGGTTGTATAACTGCAGTAACGTTTCGTCGGATTGAGCCTTGGCTTCGAATCATCAGTTCTTTTGTTGGCGTTTTCATTTATTTACTACCTCTAACTGTTCGCGATTTTTTTTCCTTTCTCATCATGTGGCTGCTGTTCGAGAAATTTTTCTCGTATTAGGTTGCAACTGATTATAGGTGAGATGGGAAGGATATGGATCTGAGGATGATTCTTGGGAGCCGTGGCAGACGGTGGAAAAGTTGGACGTTTTTAAGAGATATGTTCGAAAACACAAGGCCGACCTTAAAGGTATTTCGTTCGTTTCGACTCGACTCACCTACACTTTTGAAGGTGTTTGTTTGTCTGCGAAATAGTGGAATGCTGATGCATCCATCGTTCTAACAGATACATACCGCGATACTATCAAATAAATACCTCGACACTAAGTATATACATTCTTAAACTTCTCGACCATGTCAAACAGTCAGCACGCTGAAGCGAGAGTGCCAGTATGGTATTCGTCTTTTGAAAAGTCGTCTTTTGGAACGAAAAAAATTTTTTTGGCGATGTTTGTTTCAGTTTCTCTTGATTCCTCCTTTCTCCAAATCATTTCCTGAAGTCCACAAAGAGGGTGGGCTTTCGTCGAGATATTTTAAAACTTAGAAAAGATTTGGGGGCATTCTGCTGCGATCGTTGTTGGGTTTTTCGCAGAAGTTTTCCTTTTGCAAAAGCGACGCTTTTTTTGCAATTAAGACATGGATGCATATGGTACCTCTTATTACTTTTTAAGTTCAACATTTATCTGCAAGTAACGAATTGCTGTATGCACCATGCTTGGCTCTCACTCCACTTGCACCTGTTTTTTATGTCACCTTGGTGACTTATATCTCTTCATTGTTAGCTCAGTTTCCTCTAAACCATCATTGTTGAATTTACTGACTTATACGCATGTTTTTTGGTTTTACGAAAACAATTTTGTTTAGCATTCAGTCGAAGAGCGAGAGAAACATTTGGCTGCAAGAACGATGGCGTGAAAGAAAAGCGAAAAAAACATCGAAAATCTTCTGATGGTCGTGAACGTGAAAGGTGTTTTTATTCTCATTGTTTTGTCATAGAATTTTTTCACTATTTACTCATCAGCCGTCTAAAACGATAACAGTATTACTGTTTAGAAAATGCAATCTTCTCAATAGTTTTTCACAATTTTCACACTATTTGAAAGTTATTTTTTATTTTTTTTCGTAAATATGCCGTTACTCCGGTCACTATTTTCTCACGTCCATAATTCAGGTATAGCCATGATGGCGACGATGAGTGTCAACCATCGAACAGTCTTGACAGAAACAGAAGGCTATCGAATGGTTCGTCCGAAAAGAATTCATCCAACAGCACCCAGTCTCATTCTCGATCGGGGGTAACATCTTTTCCGTGTTTTTTTTTCGTGATAGCTTTGAAGTTGTTTGTTTTAACATTATGCCATCAAGGAATTCAGCAACTTATGAAAAGTTAGCTACCGTGGAGCAGGCAACTATCCTCAGTGGATAGTCCGACCACTATTTGAATAGCCACAAGCAAACGCCCTCTTCCTTTTTCTTTCCATATTTTTCTTTCCGCAAAGTTTGTAAGTTGACCTGTAGTGCGCAAGAAGTGTGAGGACCAGCTGTAATTTTTTTTTCAATTTTGTAAGTGGATGTCGCGAAATCACCGCCAACTGATCGCCGGCTTAGTTATGGTCTTGCTCAACGTTTGCTCAACGCTGCTCACGAATGACCAAATTTTGAGGGGAAGGCTGTGCTTTGTGTGAACGGCATGTAAGTGCAAGCAAGTCATTCTAAAATTCGTCATCAGCTTCTATGAAGAGAACAGAACTTGTGTTGGCAGAGCACACGTGAAACACGTGTGTGATTAGCTGAGCGCTAGCTGATCAGAAATCTTTTAAACGTCGAGCAGTACCATACCTGAACCACTGATCTGTTGGTGGTGATTTTGGGAAATCCATTTCAACAGTGACTGACTCACCTGTTTCATTGACTCTTCTTTCTTCAAGTTTTATGTATGTCGTCAGAAAATAATAACTTCAATTCCATAATCGAGCAAGACGAACTTTATATGATCATAAGATTGTTGGCAGTAGCGAACGGAGAAATAATTTGGAGAGTGAGATTTGCTTATGAAAATTTTCAGTGGGCGTGAGAAGTTGTTTTAAAAAATTGACAATTACAACGAGTTTTTGGCTTTTTATTTAAAATTTTTATCATTCAGCGTTCAATCGTTCACATTAGCGGCCACTGGTGCATGTATTTTGTTGTCACGATGTTTAATTGTACTTCTGTTGCAATCGCATAAAAGATTCAATTTTTTCGAAGATTTTTCGTTCACGTCAATTTTCTGCCTCTGTCTATCCTGATCACTCAATCAGTCTCCATCGCCCTCCTACATTGCCCGAGTTTCGGCCCATCTGAGATGGGACCGCTTTTCTCCCTTCCACTTGTACCGGCGTCCTTGGAATCGCATCGATAGATTCGGCATCCAGAAGTGCTTTTTTGGTGGTTTTTTCTTGTATCGAAGTTTTCAAAGATTTGGACCAAAACCTAGCGCCTACCTCACAGTTATTTTGGATGGTACTTCGATCTTTTTTTGCTTGTTTGTATTGTGCGTTTTCATTGTTATATGTACAAAGTTTTACTTGTGAACCGTATTGAAGCGTAGGATCTTGCATCCGTGATGGGTGAAAGACTGGAAGACTCTAGGTTAGTTTTGTTTCTGTAATGGGTTTCGTAAAACTTTTCGCATTTCAAAGTCCCGAGCGTGCTCTAGTTAGCGGAGGTTTAAAACATAAACTGATCTTTCCATATTGTTTCCAACGTTGATTTATTGAGATGTACCAGTAATGTTATTTTCGTTGCTCCAGTAAAAACGTTTAGGCAGAATTTCAAGTTCAATTTGTTGGTCCAGATTTGTTTAACAGTTTCAGCACGAAAAGAAAAATTATGAAGAAAGGAAAAGGGTGAAGAAAAGGAGAATATCTGAAGAGCGAGAGAGAGAGCGTCAAGGCCGGAAAGAAGCGCTGAGCAAGATCATCGAGAAAAGACGCCGGCTAGAGGGCATTAAAAAGACGGAGGTTTCGAATGCTGTGAGCTTTAGAGCATCTTGGGGTTGCTTGTAACTGGTTTGAAGGTGGATAAAATATTTCACACTGGAAGGCTTTCAGTAATGAAATCGTCACTGTTGTTAGTTTTGGGCTGAGTGCAAAAGTTGATCAAATTTTCGACGTTGGAAATCTTGCGTAAATGATGTAGTCAGCTATGATTAATTTTGGGCTGAATGCAAAAGTGGTGCTAAAAATTTCGATGGGGGGAGTATTTTCACAAAATTTTTTCTGGGAAAATTTGTGAAATTTTCAATTTGAATCTCAAAAATAGTTGGGCCAGTTTTAATGACCAGGGAATATGCCTGAAAAAATGTGGTCTACAGGGTGAGCCGCATTTGTGGTTAGTTGGGGAGTGAAAAATTTCAAGGTTTGTGAATCTTTCATTCCGAAAGTTTATTACTTGTATGCCCATGAAATGAATCCGTTGCTTCTCTCGAAAATAGCTGTTGTAGTTATCGCTAGACACATCTTTATGTGTATGTGGTACAGCTTGCAGACCGGGAGGGTTTTAGGGGTTGAAACTGCACATGGAAACCCGAGAATGGAGAGCATCAATTCAGTGATCAAGTTATCAAGGGGCGAACAACATTTTGAGCATTTCGATGAAAAAGCAATCATTTTAAAGGTCGCATGCATTGGAGGGATTTTTTTTTGGCAGTGGATCGAATCCGCCACAAGAAAATTTCTTCTTTCTTCACCACACATATGCGCTGTTGTGTTCGAGTGGCAGCAGTTTGCTGACGACGTTTTTTCTTTGTGACTATGCCGCCCGATTAATTGGTAGATTGGCAAATTTCTCGGTTGTTTTCTTCATGCAGTATCAGTATCGCGTAACGCCAGGATGTAACCGCCCGCATTCTACAACGAGCATATAAAATGATTAAGCATATTTACTTTGTACTATCTTAGAACGCATATTACTCATGTATTCCATTTCATGGGCCACTGACCAACAATTGTATTAACCATTGTTTTTTTATGCCGTGGTTAAATCAATGGTTAATTAACCTAATTAGTCACCGCATTTTTATGCAATCTGTATACACCCGCTCATTTGGCTTTGTTTTAGATAAAGTGAGGTTAATTTGCCTGTTGACACGCTTATATTGTTTAGTGCTAATGTTAATTAATTTTAGGCAGCAACCGCCTTGGACTCATCATCGGACAACGAACTGTCTCTAAGGATGAAGCAACCGTTGCGAATAATTGTTTCATCGGATGATGAGATGACAGCGCCAGAGGCGAGCACAATGGTGACGCCAACTTCTGAGCGAGAAGAAGCACCTCCGTTAACAACGCAAGTACAGACGTCGCTGACGAGTGACGAACAATTGCAACAGAAGCAGTTCGTTGACCATTCGGGTACAGAACATTTGGAAAGTGATGAGGATGGTCAAATGTGTATTGAGGTCGGCTGTGCTCCACTCGAAGAGCAGCGCACTACACAGGTAATTTTTTGATAATTAGCAGTGGCATTGAATCTAACGTTTTGACAAGAACTTGATGAACCTTTTATTTGTTCCTCTTTCAGTCTCTTTTATTTGAATGCTGATGATTGGAAGGGAGAGAGATCGTTGGGTCAGGTGTTTTCACAAATGCTGTGCTTGGTCAAGGGAAACTTTTCTTGCTTTAAGCTTCCTCCACCTCCCTATCTACGTTTCCCTAAGTAATAAATGTGTTTAGTCTGAGCGCCGAATGAGTAATCGCTGGAAGTTTTGTGTTAAAATGTCTTAAGAGAATTTTATTGTTTTTTTTTCTCAGTTTGATGTATAGGAGGAGGTGAGACCGGCTCCAGTCTGTCGAAGGAAATATGTTGGTGAAGTGGAAGATGGTTTCGTAGAATATAAACGACGCACAAGGTCGACATCTCCCATGGTTGATCACTTTGTAAAGGTACTTTCTCTGTTGTATGTGGGCACCCAGTTACCACCACCACTCCCGTTTGGTTGTGGAATTAGCAAAACAAATTGAGGATCTCGACCCTGGCATAGAATTTTCTGAGGTTTGGGAGGTCGTTGGCTTTTTTTTTCGTTGCTGTCAAGTTGTTCCACTACTGATTCATTAGTCTTCCATCTGGTCTTTATGCGTACGGCGATTAACACTTAGTTGCTGCCGTTGTCTGCGTTGTGTGGTATTGAAACGATGTGCGTTGCCAATCAGTTAATGACTTCCAAGCTCGGTAATTGTCAGCGCTACTTTTGCATTTGTTTGCACTGTTGTCCGTTTTGAAAGCCGGTCTTTTCATTTCCGTGTACCCTAAACGTAATTCACTCAGTGGCAGCGTAGATTGTTTTGTTTCTGTGGTTGCCAGCCATCGTCCAGGCCCGTACTTTTGCAACTTTTGCAACAACAAAAATGATTATAGAAATTCACAGCTTGCCCAGTATCTCTGCTGTTCTGTTGGGATTTAACCATGCAGCACTTTTTCCGTAAGCTGATTTTATTGTATGAGATAGGGCGAACGCATTGACAGTCCTTCCCAGAGAGTACCCCTTTACCTCTTTACACCGTAGAGTAGGGGACCATCGTGAAATTCTTCGTATATTCCTTTTTTTTCGCGTTGATTTGAAAGCTGAGTTGACGGCTTTTATTCTTCTATCTTCGTAAGCATTGCTCAAATGCATCATCTTATTTTCTGTCCTCCACGAAAACCTTCTGGGGAAAAACCTCAGATGAAAAAGGTGGGACCAACTAAAAAAGCCCCAAATAGAAACAGTGCGACGGAATAAGCAAAAGCGTCAAATAGAAACAGTGGGACAAATTAAGCAAAAACCTCAAATAGAAAAAGTAAGACATATTAGGCAAAAACCCTCAATAGAAACAGTGAGACGGATTGAGCAAAAACCTTAGATAGAAACAGTGGGACAAATCAAGCAAAAACCTCAAATAGAAAAAGTAGGACAAATTCGGCAAAAACACTCAACAGAAACAATGGGACGAATTAAGCAAAACCTGGACAAATTAAGCAAAAACTAAACGGATCGAGCAAAAACCTCAAATTGAAAAAGTGGGACAGATTAAGCAAAATCCCGAATAGAAACAGTGAGACGGATTAAGCAAAAACCTCAAATATAAAAAGTAGGAAGAATTAAGCAAAACCTCAAACAGAAAAAGTAGGGCAAATTAAACAAAAACCCTCAATAGAAACAGTGAGACGGATCGAGCAAAAACTAAATAGAAACAGTGAGACAGATTAGGCGATAACTTCAGATCGAAAAAGTGGGACGGATTGAGCAAAATCCCGAATAGAAACAGTGAGGCGGATTAAGCAAAAACCTCAAGTAGAAACAGTGGGACAACTTAAGCCATAACCTCAAATTGAAAAAGTGGGACAAATTAAGCAAAATCCCAAATAGAAACACTGAGACGGATTAAGCAGAAACCTCAGGTAGAGAGAGTGGGGCGGATAAAGCAAAAGCCTCAAATGAAAAGTGGGGCGGATTAAGCGTGGCAACGACTTTTATGCTATTATCGGAACTAAATGCCTTCTATAGCTTATGTTAAGTTCCAGCGTATAGCTAAAGCTGAAAGTATTCCGCAAACGATTCGCAGCCTCAAGTAAGAATCTATCGAAAAATGAACGATTTTAGGAAAGAATGGCAAGAAAATATTCAAATGGCGTGAAGATGAAACATGCGCGTGACGACCTTGTATTTCGAGAGCGCACATCAAAAGTTGAACTGCTGACTCGTTCAGAGTTAAACACAGTTGGTGAGAGGTTTTCGGAAGGACAACAAACGATTCGCAGCCTCAAGTAAGAATCTATCAAACTGCATCGAATAGAGCCTCTCTTTGATGACACTTATCGGCCAGTGCACTTTATCGCGAAATTCGTTTTTCGCTAATAGTCTGGCATTGAATTTTATTTGTGAGCATCACCGCATATTTACTCTCGTCCCCCCCCCCCCCCCTTCCCCCCCCTCCCCGCGAAATTCGTTTTTCGCTAATAGTCTGGCATTGAATTTTATTTGTGAGCATCACCGCATATTTACTCTCGTCCCCCCCCCCCGCTTCCCCGCCGTTCATTTCTCCCTCGTTTCCACCTCTTGAGTTGTGTTTCACCCTCAGGGTCGACCGTCGTAACGAAAAAAATTTTGAAAATTTGTTTGTTTAAGTTTCCTCAGTTCAACTCGGGTAGTTTTAATACAGTGCTCATAAATTAATTAGGAAGAGGAGTTTTTGAGCATCTTAGATTCCTACCTATCCCTTCTTCTTTTCTTTCCGTCCTCCCTTTCTAATCTTCTCCACTTCATCGTTCGCTGCTTTGAAACGCGATGTTCGTTCATATTGCGAATATTATGGGGTCAACGTAAATTTGATGATTCTCTAGTTTATCGTAAGCATATAGTTTG
The DNA here is from genome assembly GCA_000803305.1 of Toxocara canis. NCBI lineage: Eukaryota > Metazoa > Nematoda > Chromadorea > Rhabditida > Toxocaridae > Toxocara > Toxocara canis. The sequence continues at coordinate 261,514 of JPKZ01001613.1, forward strand.
TAGGTGCTAATGTCCTTATGTATTTTGTAATGATGGCGAAAAACGTGGCACCTTTTTGTGCAGTAGTCAGCGGGCGATGTGATGAAGACGGGGCAACATTTCGTTCGAACGCTTTTCAAATGAAATAAACCGCAACATTTAATTATGGCTTTTTAACACTTTATCTCGGTTGAATAATGATGGCATTACCGCGTTTCAGAGAGTTGCCTTTGAAAGAACGGCGTAATTTTGCCGATCGACTGAAGAATACGTCAACTAAACATCTTGAAGAAGTGATCAACGATGCTACTTCCAAAGTAAGTTGACGCCTTGAAGTTAGCTATCAAAAAAAAGCTTATTTTCGAAGCCAAACTTCGTTCTCATGAGATGTTTCACAGAGTTGTGGAACTGAATTGAAATCGAAGCGGATTGAGCTTTGCGCCAATATGCGTGCTGTGTTCGTGTATCGCGTACACCGTAACCGCGCTCATGTATTTTTATGCGACCGATCGCTCATTCAGTCTCGTACCAACAAAAATTCAGTTGCAGTCATTAGTTTAGCTGTCCCAAGAACGTAAAAACGGTCCTTCGCTTCTTTCTTGTATCCGTGGTTGGTCATGTTTTATCCGTCTAGATCTGTTATTATTCCTGCTTAGTGGGAACCACTGTTTTTGATGGATACCCGCTCCCTCCACCTCCACCTCCCCCCTCCCCTCCGCCCAAAAAAAAAACATGAGATGCTTCTTAAGTTGGTCGAGCATAACCTGCAGAATGGCATATGTTCAGCCAACGTATGTGCGCGCAGTACATGCGTTTCTCATCTCACTCTCTCATTTCTCTTCTCCCTCCTTTCCATCGCTAGCTGTGTTAAATCCATTTAGTGCTTTCTCGGAAGACGATACTATCTCGTCAAAAATTATTAACTCCTGTTATCCGAACGTGGATGCGATTCCAGTTTTCATCTATATCCAGTTGCTATTCCGTTTCGTTTTTTCTGCCATATTTTTCCACTTTCTTCCAAGTTTCTTTTTTTTCACTTCCCTGTCCAACCAGCGGCGAACCCTGCTCGATATTTGGTTGCGAATTATGGCTAGTGTCGGGGCAGAGGTGGGAGGCAGAAGGAGTGAGAAAAGAAAGTAGTAAACTCACCGGCACCCCTCCACCGCCGGCGCAGCACTTAATGCAACTCTTGATTGCAGCTCTGCTCAAGTCGCTGTTGTATTTATTTAGAGTAATGCAATGGCAGTATGCAAAGGCAGAATGCGACAGTCGCTAAACGCTGCAAATCTGCGCGACTTTTTGCTGCTGTGGAATTATCTCGAAAAGGATCTTTTGCATAATGGCGCATCATCTGATACACTCGACTGGATCCTTAATGTTAGTTTGCCTATTCATCAAGTCCTAGTCCCCTCTCCTCTCCCATCTGCTTCTCTCCCATCCCATCGTTGTAAAAATTCTCGAAATACTTATTCAGCAGTTATTGGAGCACGGTTTGATGAAACAGGCCTTTCCGTTCGCCTCTCCTCCACCTTGTATTTCCGTTGCGGTGCTAGTAATAATACTTTTCTGCACGGTTTTAGAGGAAATTTTAGTGTCGCCAATCAATTCTGAAAGGTGATCTTGTTGTTTTGCTATGTCAAGGAAAGTACCGCTCCTCAATAAGTTCCAAAAATTTTAGATGAAGAGAGGGGGCAGGAGGGGAGCCCCTTTGTGAATCTGGGTTCGACTAGAAATAACTTCAGCCTCCGCACGCAGATACTTGAGAAGGGTGACTTGGAATTCGTAGGGATAAGCCATTCAAAGTATGGCTGGAATTTTCTTCCGTTTGTTATTTCTAGATAATTCGCAACCGCTTAGAACTACTTTGAGGCGCAATTTAGGAGGTGTGTATGAGAGACGCAAACGATGTATCACCGTTCGGCGATTTACTACGTCGGAGTGCATGCTCGTCCGATCATAACATTTGCGGGTTGGTGGTTTCATTTTGATCGTTGAAATTTCTAGTTAATTTATCGACACGCCTTCCGCTTATGATAATTTTCCTCACAAACGAATGTACATCCTCATTCTTCGTGTTCTGCGTCTTGCACTATGTGCGACGAGTGCCGTTAGCCGATTTGGGAGAACGAGGGTGTTCAGATAAGATCTGTTCGCCATTTTGAGACAGAAATTGGCTTCGGGTGACTGGGAAGTTTCATTTTAAATCGAAAGGAGGAAGAGTTGTGTAGTTGATTGATTTTCGGTCGCTTATGGTGTCGAGCATAAACTACGTCAGCAAGGTGGGCTCGAATTCGCGGCCTTTCATCTCCTTGAATAGAGAAGGAGGTCGTAGGTTCAAGTTCCGTTTTGCGTTCATAGCTTACATTCACCACCATACAAATGATTGCTATGTTATCTGAGCTTGACCAACGTAGTCTTTGCCAGGATGAGCTAACCTTTGTATACACTATGTGGACGTGATTTCTAGTGGAATTGGAGTTGGAATTGTTTATTTGAAATTGGATTTAAATTGTCAGATGCGATCAGACCGCGGAACTACGCGCCGATCCAATCTGTTGCCTTATAGCGTTGATGTAAAGCAGGAATTGGGCGATGAGTAGGATGCGTGGTCCGTGATGGTAGAACTTTCGTCCAGGAAGGGAGAGTGATGCGCCTGAGGCCATACTGCGAACGTTGGATTCATTTGCCATCTTGCAGATGGTATTCATTTAATCTGTGATCGAATGAAATGGACTTTGCCATCGAGTATTAATCATACATTTCTTTGTCTGTTTATAGTCTTCTTGGCCACATTCTGTCGCATGTATCTCCTAGTCTTCGCGAACGACTACTTGAGGAGTTACGAGATAGGAATGGGAACGCCGCATTGGCGCAAGCGATCACGATTGCAGTATCAGGTGATGGGCCGTGCGTGATCGATGTACTGCTTCGGTTTGGTATGTGGTTCTATAGTTTAGCATAGTTGCCCGTTATTTTTCATTCCGAAATCGAAAAATTATTTTAAAATTTCAAAACGAGCATTATTCAAGAACAGAGGCGTGAATCTTGCTCCGCTGCGATTTTGTAGAGAAGATTTTCTAATAAAAGCTGAACGAAATTTGTGGCGTTATGCTTACACCTGGCGTTCGGCTGAGTATGGCGACTCTAATTCTGTTGCTTAGATGATTTCATCAGAACACCGTGCACCTTTTGAAGGCAGTGTTAAGGCTTGTAGTATTATCGCCCAGGTGGAATTCGACTGGGATTATAAAATATTTTGTAATCTTTTTTACAGTGGGGAAATAGCTGTGAATTTTCAGCTTGCCAAAGTTTTTTCCCTTTTCATGAAACAGTAATTTAACCGAAACAATTAAATTTTTTCTTTGGTTTGCTGAGTGAAATTTTGAGTGAGAGATATGAGAAGGCACTTGTACCGAAAATCAAACATTTTATTTGCCACCTCAGGGAACGCAAATTTCACGTGAGTTCTTTTGGACTTAAAATACTGAAATAACATTCGTAATGCGATTTTTTACGCTGAGAGATTTCCACGCGTGGAATGAAAAGCCGAAGTGAGATAGAGTGGAATATGATCGCTTCGCTGCGATTTTTTTTCTTTTTTTCAATCGTTAGAATTCCGATAAATTATCGTATAATTAGTGGGGCAAAATTCGATGTTCTTTTTTAAGGTGCCAATATCAATTCGGGAAGGATCACTGCTTTGCAGAAGTGCGTTGAAGGTGGTCATCGAGAAATGGTAGGCGATTTATTGGTCACTGTTTTTATTCAAATGAACGTCATGCGCTTTTGAACGACTAGTATAACCGTTTTTCGCCTTCGTTTGAATGAACTAAGCTTTCGTTTGCCGAAGTCATAGGCCACATTAAGTAAAGATGGTTGAGGTAGGAAGCTGTAAATTATATGAATTGTTGAAGAACGTAATTTTTGAATTTTTATATGGTACGGTTATGAATTTTCGAATTTTTCGGTCGGCCGTTTTTCTTTATATGGGCCCAAACTGAAACATGCGGAACTGAGTCTATGAATGTTAACATTTATGATTGTCCCCGGCCTTTCAACGAAGGGGAATTATGAATATTCCGAAACTCTGGGAATCGTTGAAGGTGTTATAATTTCCTTTCCGATAAACAGGATTAAACTTACTTGGTTTTAGCCCATCAATCTCTCATTTCTTTACAGTGCGAATGCAGTTGGCGAGAATCTTTTTTTCAAGATGAGCGCTTATGTAATTTTTTGAAGAGCGGAGTGTAACTAAATGTTGTTTTCGGTTGTAATGTTGTTGGCGTCAGTTCGGCACACCTAATAACAGTAATCGAAGCACCACTAAGCCTTTTTGAAAATGTTCTATGGGGGAGGGATTACGTTTTTGCGCAAGTTGTATAGATGGAGTTTTGTGCGTTATAGACTTAATGCGTTTCACTGGTGATAGTGGGTAAGTGGAGGCTGCAAGGGAAATGTGAAGCATCTTTTTTCTAAACATAGGCAGATGTTTTTTCTGCTGTTTTATTGCAGCTAGTGTATCTGTTGCGTAAAGGTGCAGATGCTACTCGATTGAAGTGCTTCGAGAGCACTGATTTCTTTTCTGGTGGAGGACGTGGTCAGTATGCCAATCCGGTTGGCACATTTTTACTGCTCAGTTTAGCGTCGTTACTAAGATTTCTAGACTAGGTTATAGTGGAAGGCGCCGACTCATTTGTATTTAATTTCCGCATTAAAACCGAATTTTCTCCATCTCTGTTGCTTCATATTGGTTTTTTGAATTGTTGCGTCCTTAGAGGTGCTAAAGTGATGGTATTGAGATTACAATATATTACACGAAGTTTTAAATGTTTTTTATTTGGGGTTGCTCGTCTGTCTTCAGAAAAACACATCATATGTTCGAGGTTGTGTTACTTTACAAATGAAAATTGTCACTTGAAGAGCCCCCGAAATTGCGTATGAGATTTTAATGTTTTTTCAGCGGGAGGGGGTTTTTCACGTTCTCGTTTATGCACGGGTTTAGGGCTTGCGTGGAATTTGAAGCTCAGTTTCAGTCTTTACATGATTGTCTCCAATGAGACCGCGAAAAGGTCGTCTAGTTGCTTGCGTATAATATATTGGCCGTTAGTGGAAGTTTTCATGGATTTCATGAAAAATTTCATGGGAGTTGTCGTTTTCGCCACTTCCCAGTAAATAATTAAGTTACGAGCATTAAATTCACTATTTTCACTATTTTAATTTCACTATTTTCCGTAGTATAAAAGAATTCTATTCAGTTCATATTTCAGTTGTTATGGCATTTGGTGCGATTCATTGATCGATTTAACGCAACGTTCAATGAGTGGACGTCATCAGTTCTGAGTAAAGAATTACCTAGCGATCTCGTTGCTTCACCAATCTCTGCAGTGCATCCATACAGAATCGTTCAGCTCGACAAACGCGTAATTATTTCTTGGCTTCTTTTATACGTTTAAGATTGATAATTTACAGGCAGCTTCCTTTTTACTTTGGCAGAAAAAAAGGACCTTTTTTTTCTTTTATTTGGAAGGGAGAGGACGGGTTGGAGGGGAGTACGGGCGAGCAAGCTAACGTAAAAAAAATGTAAATTCCTAAGTCAGCTTTTTATTCCAGCGAAAAGTAACAAAATTTTCAATACCTCATGGTTTGTGAATTTTTTAGTAGGTTCTACCACAGCTTATTACTTACTGTGTACGCAGTATCGAAGTCGTTAAAAGTTGAAGGGTACTGCAGCACTCGCAATTTCAAATGAATATAGGCGCAGGAAATGTGGGCTTTTGAAAGGTGCATTTCGTTGTCGTCACCCATCGTGGAATGAGTTGATTGCCCGACGTTATATTTGTTTTTGAGTAAAAAATTGAAACTGATACTAGCGCATACAAGAGCCCAGTAGGCAGCTTTTCTTGTTTCAGTTTTATTATCCTGAATTAAAAGCGAAGAATAACCCCAATTTACTTAGTTAATCCGAAAAGGGTCTTTTCGCCGCAAGTTTAGAATATATGAGTGGTTGTTCGCCCACCGAAGGTTCTTAGTTGCTGCATTTTCTTCGTGAAATGTTTTATGCATATTCAACTCACTGTTCTGCGGTTTGTGGCTTTCAGTAATTCATCTCAGCTCAGTTATAACAGTTTTAGGTATTTATCAAGGTCGTTTCGCGTGAAGCGTTGGATGTGCAGTCATCAACTGTTCGTGCTTCTTTCCATCAGATAACCGTACGCTTCTTCGTTTACATGTTTACGCAGAAAGCCTGTCGTTTCTGTTCTTCTATTCATGTAGCGATGATTTCTTTGTGAGTAGAGAGGGAGGGGGGAGGGGTGGGGTGGAAACAGGGAGTGAGCTGGCTGTGATTTGTTTGTAACAAGAAAGCGCTAACGATTTGGTTGATGTTGTTTGTTGTTATGATGTTTGACTCAAAAAAGAGTCAGCGGGGACGGGTTATTTTTTGAATCGCTCAAACAATTTTGGAGAACTCTTTAGGTTTTTTAAAGGAACAAAATGTAGGTTTTTTGGTTGTTCATTTTGATTTGTACAATTTCTTATGTAAGAAATATTTGTACGCAATCGGTGATTTTTATGTTTCTGTGAGGTTTATTTGCGTATTGAGATGAATATGAGAACTGTGATCGTCGGTGATGTTGTTTTAGGGCGATTGAACTTTTTAGATACTCGTAATACATATGTGTCAATTTGCACATGCAACCGACATTGCATCGCTTTGCCCAGAAAGACGTCCAATACTCGTTCATCTTCCTGATACTATTCGGTATAATTTATTATTGAATTTGATTCTTTTTTTTTCGCAGTTTTGAAAGCACATCTCAGCAACTGCGTGCTAACGTTGCCATGATGGCCCGCATCATTAAGATGTCAGTATGATCGCAAAAGGTTTGTATGACTCCAAGGGTTTGTCAATCATAAATTACTAACCAAAGGGAAAGATGGTGAAGACAGTTTTTTTAAAGTTTAATTTAAAGGTTGTGTTGTTGTGGAGTCGATATCAGTGCGGTGAGAGCACCCTTTTTTATGCTTTCACTAAAATTCGTTCAATAATAGTGGGATTTAATTAAAGATTCAAATCGGTTCAGTTAAATCAATTAATTATTCAATTAAAAATTCAAATCCGTTTACCATTCAGTTAAAGATTCAAAATCGGAGTATTAGAATCATTGAATTAAGATGAGTTGTCGATTTCGTTGCAACATTTTTCGGATTCTTTCTTTGGACGTCATCATATTTGATAGCATATTTTTCTCCTTCTATGAGTTATGATTGTAGACAATTTTTTTTTTTGAAGGGTTCGTTTGGGAGCAACATGCGAAGGAGTTGATCTCGGCTTAGTGGCGCGTACATCACATACACTCGTCTATCAGTTCCCTAAGTGTTTCCATTTGGAGTCTGGTACGTTTCGTTCGATTTACGATGACACTAGTTTGTTGTTTTCGTTTTTCTAAATTTTCTTCCTCTTTGAAAGTAAAAATTAATTTGGGCTTCATCAAACGGGCTAATTAGTGCATAGCGGTGGTTTGTAAATTGGATTGTATAACTGCTAGTGCTGCAAAAGAATTCGAATTTCAAAAGAGTAGCTGAATGGATGTTTTTTTTGTTGAAGAATTTCAATTTTTAAATGTATTGCCCAAGAAAATCGAAGCTATGTTGCACTAATGCGATTTCTTGTTGTTCCTATCACCTAGTCCGGTATTTTTGACGTCATTTTGACAACCTTTTTCCATTTGTGGTCCATTAAAGTGATGGGGAGGGCTGCATGGGGGGAGGGGGAGAGGCTTTGCAGTTCCTTTCCAGATTTTTGCAAAGTCGTTTCCAGTGCAGCTCCAGCAGTATGCAGTTACTGCGCTATAATGGTTGCTTTGTGGAGCAACTACTCTGGTCGCGAAAGTACGTCTCCCTTTTTTCTTTAGTCATCATCGCTTGTATTAAAAGGCTAACAGAGGGGTCAGCAACCTTTTCCCACTTATGGTTTATTAAAGTGATGCGGAGGGGTGGATGAGGGGGGGGGGGGGGGGGGAAAAGGGAGAGGGGTCAATTACTCATTAAGTGCTGAAATGGAACGAAATTCCAATGCTGTAAATATATATGTATGTTAATTCAGAAATGATACAATTTTCACGGACTATACAACAAGTGGTGCAAAGTAGACGCTACTGGTTCCCTGAGAATTTACTTGAAACGTTTAAATTTATATACTAGCTAGATGGGTTCCCTAGTGAAAAGTTCTAATGATATATATATATATGTATATATATATATAATATATATATGTATATATAAACTTTGCTCTTCTCGTTAGCTAATTGCATGTACGGAAGTATTTCAGTAGCATGCGAAAGGCGGCACGCTCTTTGATAATATATTCGATGACAAAAGTGCATTTGATCCACGCGACAAAGACAGCTGTCAAGAACGTTTCATCGACTAAGCGAAACGTCAGTACACAACCTGTCTGCGTACTTGGTTGAAGATGGCTCACACATGCGATGTGTAATAATAATATCAAACACGTACATAGAAATGTTTCATGGATATAATTCAACCTTGATTGTCACCTATTTAATCTTAAATAGTTGAGACAACGGCAGGCAGTAGTTCAGCGGTAGGTCTTTCGCATCACATGCGCGGAGACCCGAGTTCGACAAGTGGATGCTTTGTCAACGTATAGCCAGCAGGTTGATCACCAGGCTTTTCGAAACTGATCACAACAATCATACTTGGGCACGGTTGTCATCTCCATCGATACGAGAATCGATGAAATAACAGCTGCATTTGTATACTGTATCGTAGTCATATTAACACATCTGTTTTCTACAAAAGTCATTTCATCTAGTTTATAACGCAAAAATTTGTTATTTTCATTGATGGATGAGGGGGGGGGGGGAAGGGAAATGGTAGAATTCAGCGATTAAATCGCCAGTCTCGAGCCCATTGTTAGGCAGCTTTCCTTCAATCGCTGATGTGCCGTGTTATTCGTCCATTAACCGATGAGGACGTCGAGGCGTCACCACTCTTCTGGCCCTTTTCGGTATCGTGAGGCCTCATCGCAGAAACCCGGTTTTTGTTTATCTTAGTTATTTCCGCTGCAATGAATTTAGGGACGCGTGTGCATGTGAATCTATCGTATTCATTGGGCGATACGGTCGACGACGATTCATTATTAGCTTTTGGATTATGGGTCGCTCAGACTCCACCACCAGTGATTGAGAACAAATGAAACACCAAAGAAATAAATCATCGCAGCGGTAAGGATTTTCGAATGCTTTATTACTGGGTATATCGGCTTTGGAAGTTGTTTATCAGTCATTAGGATTCTCATAGATCTCCATTTTGTGTTGCTGAACGTATTCGACTGTTTTGCCGTAACGGAGATTCTGAGAAGTTTCTAATGGGTCAGTCATCATCATTCCTGAAGAGTTCACTTTTTATCACGAGCAAATATTGAATGTGTTGTTCATGTTTGCGATTGTTCGAGCAGTGTATGTGATCTTTGGTGACAGTGCGTTTCCAGGGGAGTGGAAATCATTAAATCTGCTTCGGTTAATAGAGAGGGGGGGGGGGGGGGGGCGGTAGAGGGTTACCTGCTCGAAAATCAGCTTTAGTTTTCATAAGCGGAAACAATTAGTTACGTAAAGGAAATGTGGGGTCTTGCTGTAAACCGCTTAATAGCGTTCATTTCAAATTTTAAGAAAATTATCGTGAGGTATTATGTGGCATACAGCATAGTGTATTGCTGCTTCTATTCATGATAGATTATTGTGGTTTCTGCCTTGTATTTAGTTGGTTAGATGCATCGGGGAAGGGGGGGGGGGATCACCTAAGGTTGCCTTCACATTGTGCATAAACAGGTTACTTCTTCAGTTATTGGAGCAGCTTTAAAATGTTCTGGTCGATTCTGGTTGGTTTTTATCTTTTTTTCAATCTTTTCTGGGTTGTTTAATGAACCATGTTTTTAACACTGTTTATACTTGAAGTTGTTTGATTGCTTTATTTGAGAAATTTCTCTGAAAAGGCTATACGGGCAAGTCTCTGAAGTATTATATTGTTGTAAGAGTCTAATATACGGGTGATTAAGCGGCGTAATTCACCAGCATTTTGATGCTAAGCGTGAAGTGCTGTATGTGGCATAAGGTGATTCAAAACTGTTTGTCGTTTGGAATGATTGCAGCGGGGTGCGGCCAGCCAGAAGTAGAATGATACAAAAGTATAGTATAGCAGACCATATGAGACCTTCCAAGCTATAGTATTTATTTGCTGAAATTGTGTCAGCTTGCTATCGCTGAATTGAATTGAATTGAATTGGATTTGGAAGATTTGGGATTCAGCTAGAGCACACATTTGATGGTCTTTCTACGTTTGTCTATGAAATATATGTATTTGCTAATGGTAACTTAAAATATCGAATATGTATGGCAGTGGCATTCGCAGCGAGGAGGCTTAGCGACGTTCCTTTTTCTTCTTTTGAAAATCGTTTGTTTTAAAGGAGCCATATTTTGAGGATAGTATTTTTACTATAGGAAGTGATATTTTGTGGACAGTGATAACTTCTATGAATATCACTTAGAGATACTTAGTTCATCTGATTGTTCTTAGCCTCTTTGTGCAAAACCCGAAATTAATGCGGAGTCATGCCATCCCATCTCAACAGTCAACGAGCTTCATTTATGCATATATGTAACAATGTTTGAGAACTTACCACTTAGTGAGGTGTTAAACCTGAGAGTTTAGCGCCTGCTGAGTGTTATAGTTTGGGCTTTATTTGCTTGGCTCATCATAGAGCATACCGGTCGGGTCTTCCTCTGATGTCTTTTTTTTCGTTTATTTTATTACTTTCTTCAATTTGTTTTTTTAGTTTTACTCTTTTTCTGAATTTGAATAGTTTCCAAACATTTCTTGTATTGTTTTTTTCGCATTAGTTCGATAATTATGTAAACGAAATATTTGTATTTTTACTTTGAGTAATTTTTAAACTTTATATTCTGAATCACACTTGTGATCACTCGGCTTGAGTATTTCGCACCGGTTATTTTGAAGTTGTTGCAAATATGGGCAAAAAACGACGAGAAGGGGGAAGTGCCATCATCGCGCGCTAAACGTGCAGAGTGAATGCGTCTGTATTCACCCGTTCGTCATCCACTTTTTTTTGCTTAGTTGTACATCTCCAGAAGTTGTTTATATCGTTCCGAATTTTCGTTTTTTTTAAATCTCTATAAGTGAGTCATGGTTGGCTAAATCTAGCAGAAAATCTTCGTGCTGTGGAGTAGAACCCATTTTACCTCGCGGTCCTGCTCGTGATGGCATTGATGAGAAGAGTAGGTGAAACGCGAAATAATCGTTTCAGCGACTTTTAGTCGTTGTTGGCTTAATATCTCTAGAGTAGTTTTCTTTCCTTATTCTTTTAATTTTTAAATTGACCAGTCAAATGAGATTTGATTTGCAATTTAGTTTAACAGTTAGTGTTTTTCAGATGCACTTGATGTTTTTTTTTTTGGGGGGGGGGGGGGAAATGCATTGCAAAAATATTTCAGAAATTTCTTTCCAATTTTTTTTTTTGGGGGGGGGGGGGAAATGTAGAACGAATGATTCTTAGAACGAAATTTTGTCGTCAGAGTAATTATTTTCTCGACTCGTTCATATCGTTAGGTTTCCCAGCTTCATGTCGGAATGCTTGATCGCACTTTGTTTCAAATTTTGCATTGGTCGCCGCGCTAATTTATGGGTTATAATGCGGAAAAGCACCGTTCCAATACGTTTGATTCGCTTATTTTATTTTTTTAAATGGATAAATATATACATTTTTGGTGTAAAGTTGTATTGACGCCATAAACGCTATGAATATTTGTCGGCTTACAAAAATGAATCGATACTACTGTTGTCGTTAATGACGTACTTGTGGTTGCTGTGCGCTCATTGTACCTTATGGTCGCTGTGCACTTATTGTACCTTATGGTCGTTGTGCGCTCACTGGACGAGATGGCGTCGAGAAAGGGGTGAAAAGGGGGCACATGGCCAACACTAAGTTGAGATAAACGCTTCTGGTCGTTAAAAATAAAATCCTGAATTGGCTAAATGGAGATAGTACAACCCACCACATAACTATAATATGTAATGGGAAGACGTTGAACTAGTCGTATTGCATGATTATGATCCCAAATCCCACCTACTCCCGACGGTAACGACGGGTGGGAGGGGGAAGTGAGGGTGGGGGTGGGGGGTAGCGAAATGGCATTGCCAAACAATTCACAGTAGAACTTCGGATGGAAGATGTTGTGACTTGCCGAAGTGTTGGTTCGGAGTAGAGGAGCTGCGGATGTGAGAAGC
>JPKZ01001618.1:5234-18111 GCA_000803305.1 Toxocara canis
AAAAGTGCGCCTATTTCCTTCACCTCGTCACAGCGATTTCTGCCCCATTTAGCTCGTAGAGAATTTTCAGTTTCCTTCGCTGGCCTCAACATAGAATTTTCAGCTCGTTTCGCTCATCCATCGGGGTCATCTTAGCATTATTTTTCGTTTTGTTTAAATAATTCATCTTTGCATTCATGTGGCATTAGATAATTCGGTATTTGGTTAGCGTAATGCAGAAAATATTCCTCCAAGAAAAATGTCAGCAGCAACCGTGTAGTATTTTTTGGTGGGCGGGCAAAACCTTTACTTTTATTCCTTTACTGAAGTAGGCCCATTTGATACTTCTCGATTTCAAACGCTCAAATATGTCCTTGTTTGTTTGCGCTAGGACTCGTGCACAAGCTTTGATGTTTCCAGTTTTTTTGGCGCTAATAACCAAGGGCAGCAAACTGGAGGGAAGAGGAGGAGGAAATGATGCTATCCTATGAAAGGGATCGTGGAACTTGGAATTTCATGATTGGGACTTCACCATTGCTGTACTCGTCTCTCACATCTCGTTAATAACCTACAAAATACTACAGAACTGCTGCAAGTGGGTTATGAGATTATATTCCGATTCAGAAGGGTAGGCAACTATAAAAGCTGTATGGACACCCCACATAGCAAGATCAGTTTTATTTCGATAACGAAACTTGCAAGAAATTGAATGTTGTAAATGAGACGTCGTTGCTTCTTTGTTATCGTAAATTTCAGGCGGGAAAGTCACAAGGCGAATCGTCGAATTTGCGTGACGCTTTTTTACCGGTAATGTTCTTCGCATTGTTAAAAAGCGCTTTGACTTACAGCAAGTTTTTTTTTGTTTTCTATGACTTCAATGATTCTAGACAGTGAAAGGAACTCAGTTCAGTTTAATTTTTCGGCCAGTTTCAATTTTTCGGAAATCTATTTCAGAGTATCGAGGGCGGTTTTCTGCTTTTCGAAGCTTGTCTTTTAGGTGCAACAAAGGGCCTGGTTTGAAATCCCGCAGTTCCTGCTTTTCTGCATTCCAGTTTTGGATGTCTGGATTCTGGTTTTTGATAAATTCTTTTTGTGCAATCCCAGTGTAATCCCGTAATCCTCGCAATGAGCGGTACTGTTTTTTCGCACAGAACAGACTTGTTGTGCAACAGTGACATTTATATTTGGAAAGCCCGAAATGAAACTCATTTTAGAAAAGTTCCCATTCTGGAGGAGACCAAGGACCGACGCCTCTTTCTGCTAAACTTACTCAGCAATCGGTTTCAGCTCCAAGGAAACGGTATTTTAACTTTGAATTCTTTGCGCTGAACTTTTTTCGTGTAGTAAGTCATTGCGTTCATTCTAGGCGCGAAGACAATGTTATGAAATGCTGCTGCTAGTGAAAGCTGCACTTTCCTAAATCTTTTTTAGCTGTTTATGTTATATCACTTTGAACACCTGTATTTGTAGAAGCAGTACCCGATAAACTGCTCAAAATAATCACGAGTGAAGCATCTCATAATTCGGAAAACTTGAAATACCTCACGACGTTAGTCCTTCACCGGAGTATGGTGAGAGCGGTGGACCCTCTTGCATGACCTTGTCTTGTTGAATTTCACGATAAAACAGAACTCATGAGAATAAATCTGGTGTGCTGGGGGGATCGTTCCCTGGTGGAGCTCGTCCTCCCTCGCCCCTTCAATACACCTTCGAGGACTTGGCGGCGAGCAGTTTCAAAACTTCCCCTTTTGGGTTTTTCTGGCTGTCATCCACTCCTGTGGTCTTACCGCTCTTCGACGTCGCTTCATCTTCAACTGAACAACACCCTTTTTGTGTAATGAAATCGAGTTCTGCGCTATGATCCCCTATTTTCTCCGTCGCGTTCCTGCTTCTGCCAGAACTCTGATTACATTTGCGCGTGTAATCGAAAACTGCTTGTGGTAGAACATTAGATATCATTTGCTGCTTAATGAATTTTAAAAGAAAATTAGTTTAATGAGCATACCAGCGCGGAACTTATTAACCAATCCAGTCCGATGTATTTCATGACGTGATGTCGTTTTCCTATGAATATTGTTTAGTGACCACTCGGGCAATATTCCACGTGGTGCGAAGACGGCTCCTTTGCGGAAAATGCCGCAGCATCATGACTTCTGAATACAGGTCCATCTACGATCTTTGGTTTATTTCTAACATCATTTAAGCGTTGTCGAATTGAATATATAGGGATCTGCTATGCTACCTCAAATAAAGCCTATCTCAACTGAAATGCTGCAAAATACGTCTGACTAATGAACTTCTAAGTGACCTGTCCATCTACGCAAAACTATGTCGAATAAACCATACGCATCTAGTGAGCTATGGCCTTTGCAACCCAACTGCCTTCATGGAGGTAGTACGACGAGTTTTTAGCAATGCTTGACTTCCTCGTTGTCTGCAGTTCTTTTGGGTCCCAGTGACTTTAGGTGGTTTTTATTAAAACAGTATGAATTGACATGTGAAAGCCTCGATTTTTTGACGTCGATGAGGATATTGTTCTGATGTTGGTAGCGCGTTACAAAAGAAGCCGAAAAACGTTGCAAATTCCGATGAGGCGTTGATCGGTCGATTTTTCACACGTTTCTGAGAACTACGCTACAGCATGCGTATTTCAATGTAATTTTAAACAGTCATCGAGAATTTTCGTCCATTCAATGGGAAGTAGATGTTCCGTTTTGGAGATGCGGTAAACTGTGTATATGCATCGAAAACTACGAGGTATAAATGAGATTTTCAAATTCTTGCCTAAGTCAGTTTGTTTATTTCGATAGCCAAAATAGGTTCACACACGGCATTTGGCCGTTTCCACGCCGCTGAAGGGTTTCCTCTTGTACGCGGCATATTATGGGTTTAAATCATCGCCCATCAACACCGGTTTTAGCAACCTTTTCCATCGCACCATCGAACGCAATGCAATTGTGTTGGAAAACTGATGCTGAAGGCAGCTTGTGGTTTTTTACATAAAACAATGCATGTAAGTTCCGCGGATTTACTGTATCGAGAGGCGAATTTCCCAACGGAAGGTGATTTTTTGTGAAATCGTTCTGCTAAAGTGTCATGAGTGTTTATCATAACTGATGTTGTGGTTGTGAAGTATGTTTATAAGTTTTTTTTTCTCATTTTTTTCATTTCAGATCTTCCGATCGAAGTGTTCTTTCTTTCTGTGTTTTGTCTTTAACGGTTATATATGGGCTCGGTTGGTTTCCGCAAAATAGTGGAGTCGATGAAATGGAGCAACAGGATGGACCGCGCCATCTTTCTTGCGACAGTGAAATTCTGGCTCAGTTTCGACTAGCAGAAAAAACTTACGAATATCTTGGGCCATTTTAATCACTTTTATCTGTGCAACGGATTAGTTGTACATTTGATCATTATTAGATCATCCTACAGTTTCGTCTAATCATTCTCTTTATTCGCTCCTTTTTCTGAGAACATAAGTTTCTTCAGATGTTCTGTTTGGCGCGGTTGTTCTTTTTCTCTTCACTAATGGTTTTGTGGTTGTTTACTTGCTCATGCTGTTACCGTAGGCGTTTAGGTTTTCACAGGGTTGACTCATCTTTTCATGTCAGTTGAAGCTTTCACGAGGTCCATGCACTTTTATAAGGGAAAAGTCTTGAGAATGCTTCGCAAGCGTGCAACAAATATTTGGATGAGGTTTGGTATCAGGTAAGAAAGGAGGCCAGGTAAAGAGTGGTATGACCCTTTAATTATGTCTTATCCTATTGGTGAAACAGCACTACAGTGAATTTTTTTGGCAAATCTGGAGAGGGTTTTAGTTATCGTCTTTAGAAGTTTGGGGCTTAATTGAGTCAGTTTCATGGGTTCAAGTCTATATACGCAAAATATTGTCTAGTTTCATATAAACTCCTCGAAACCCAAGTTCAGTAAAGGCAATTGGTATACGATCACAAAGGTGAATATAGAATCGGAAACCGGAAATGCTCGAAGTAGGTACTCGACAACTACTGTTGCACCTACCATTGTGTTGAGGTTTAGTTCCGTTATTAAGGAAATTTATTGTTGGTTGATTTTTCTTCGTCACATATGAACAGATAAGACCGTGATGAAATGGGTATCAGTGATTGTAGCGTTTGTTTCTTAGCTCCTTAATTCTGCGAAGTGGCTCATTCGTTGAGGTGGAGAATTTAAGGTGGTGCACCCAGATTGCGAATGAGAAGGAACTGGCTTTTGGCAGTGGCAAGTGTTTTTCATTTGTTACCTTTACATTAGAACTCGGCAAACGTGGGCCATTTGTTTTGATTTTCGAGCACGGAGACGTTTCTCGGTGATATAAACAGTGAGCGTGAGGTGGTTTCCAAATATTTTTACTATTTTCCGCATTGTTTCGGTTTGAAGTTCAGTGCTTTTCGTTGAATTCTTTGTTGATTTTATAGTTGTTAAGGTTGTTGTGTGTTGCATGTCTTGCATTAACCGATGTTCTCGTATAGAAATTCGCTCAGTAAAACAGTAAAACCGCTTCGTTTATTTATTGGTTCGTTCAGAAGTAGGGTATTTTTAAACTTTTCCGGCAGAGCAAAATCTTACATCGTTGGACCAGTTAAGACATCAACATTCCATGAAAGCCCCTATGCGTGCGTGTGTAACGTCTTCGCAGTAGCGCTGACTGCTTTGGGAGGATCGGAATAAAACTTCGTCGTTTTCATTCTATTGCTTGATTTGAGAATGAACTCGTTCGTTTTTCTTGCAGCTACCTGATAGGACAAAACAAACGAAGAATGGCTGTAAGGATTTCCGTCTGGTTATACTGACTACTACAAAATAAGTTTTACTTAAGAAATGATGGATATTCTCTGTTCCCAAAGTTTCTCTTCCTTGCATCAGCATCTGTGAAACCGCCAACTGCGGACCATTCTTTACAGTCCTAAAGGTCACGATAAGCTCACTGAAGCGCTGGAGAAAAGAAGGGGCAGGAGTGGCATAGCGGAGTTGGCCGTGCAAGTCCTGAAAGTTGAAAAACAGTTACTTTTAGATTTTAAAAATGAGCTTCCCAAACAGTGGAAATTGCCAGCCTCTGTAGTCGCAATAATAGTGCAGCCGGTGGTACTTACTGCTTACACACAATATGAGAACATTAAAATCACATTTACGGAAGATTGAACTTGAGTGTTTTATGTGGAGTAAGGGACACTGTGGGACTGGGAGGGGAGGGAGGGGTAAGTCGTCCTGGCAAGAGGCGCGAAATAAACGTATCCCACCTCTTATGCGAATCACAAATTCTCTTTAAAGCAAATTAACCGCAGTAACAGCCCTTCACCGGAACTATTGCAACAATCCGTATGTAGAAGATGCGTTCTCTCTGGCAATTACAGCCCTCGCGAGATTAGAACGAAGCGGGTCGCGAAAGCATTCCGTAACGTCATTAGGCCACTTTAGTCATCTTTTAACTGGCTGCTAAACCGAGCTCAACAACCTTTACACACGTTAATTCTGTTATTTTTCTGCCAGGAAATCCCAGTTATCCACAACGCCTAATGGTCCCCACGCTTTTCAAAGAAGCAGAACGCCTATGGCCACTGCCGCTTTTGTCGTTGCAATGCATGGAGAGGAAAATTTCTGCCGAAGTGTGACGACGGATGAGGCTAAAATAAACATACGGAGGTATTGTTTACTATTAATTTACACTGTATTTGGTGTAATAATAACCAAAGTAGAAAACGCAAAATCACAAAACGAGCAAATGATTTAAACAAAAGATTGATTTTCCTCTCACACCCTAAAAATCATTTGAAAAATTGTCGTCTGAACCAGCTAAACCATCGTTGTGTCCATTCATGCTGTGGATGCTCAAGGAGATCGTGTGCTGAGCGATACGTGCATAAACGTTCACTATTGATAAGCCGATACGTATATAAACGTTCACTATTGACAAGCCGATACGTACATAAACGTTTACTATTGGCAAGCCGATACGTACATCAACGTTTACTATTCACAAGCCGATACGTACATAAACGTTTACTATTGAGAAGCATCTCAGCAAACAACTATCACTCTAGCTTCTAATACACATACCGCCATCACGCGACGTACAGAAAACATCCATTACGAATAACTGGTGCTCCTAATACCGAAAGCCAACAACGGCTTATCAACATCATCCCTTCAATTGAAGCGCTAGTATTCAATTGTCAAAAAAAAGAAAAAAACAAAACAAAACAAAAGCATTCCCTTGATGTTCCGAATAAAACGTTTAACTTGCTACGATATAAAAAGGAGGCCACAGGTTTCTTAATCCAGCCCTTCGAAGAAGCGACCTCGGTCGAAAATGAAATACTTAATCCGAAAAATAATACATATCAAAAGTAACATCCAGAAAAATCCAGAAAAATAAGGGTTTTGAATGAAGGACAAGTAGATATATGAGCAAATGAGTGACAGAAAGGCTTCACTAGAGTGAAAACAATTGATAATTCACATAAGAAATCATAAGTTTCGACATAAAACATGAAAGCCGTGTTACAGTTCTACCGTACACACAATTAAGAACTTTGATGAAGAAAATATTTTAAAAATGTGCTGTTTTATGCAGCATTCGACTTGCAAAACCGCTATAAGAATACCACTCTATCAGCACATTCTCTTGCTGCTGCATCAACGTGCTGAATGTGGAGGATCAAGACCGCATAGATGTCATCACCTGCCTTATTTGAATGCAGCAGAAGCAACTTTTAAGAATTACATGATCGAGCAAAAGCCGCTTCCAAGGTACATGATCGCAGACGCAGAAATGATGTTATTAGATCTCCTTACCTGCTGCCACAGAGTTTTTAAAATTTTCTAGCTTTCCGCATCATACCATAAATGCACCCTCCCGAATCGGTTCATCCATGCTATCGTTTTTTTGAAGCCACTTTGAAGGCTTTCTGCTGAATTGGACTGTACCTCCACAAATCACCTGTTCCTCACTTCTTTCTTAGACCTCACCGAAGCCCACGGAAGTACGCCTTGAACACTGGTTCGGCTTCGCGACCTTTATACTTCAATATATTTCAACGCGCTGGTGAAAGTACCGACCGAAAAAAAGTGTCGACGAGAGGAAACGTGTCCTTTTTTCCTGTGTCCGGCTCAAAAAACATTTCCTAACATTTGCTTATCGACTGTGTTTGACACTGCTGTTCAGTATTCCATTGGCCGATAACTGCAGCCCATGCATCTTTGCGGTTTCGGTGGACCGATCTCTCCCATTATCCTAAGTGTTCACCGTCTTTTCTCCTTTTAGGTGAACGTGCGTTGTGCAAAGGCACATTATCACTGCTAAGTGCAGTTTCCTCTCCTTTCAGTTCAGTTCGGAAGGGACAGTCTTAGCTGCGTTAGAGAGCCGGAAAATTGTAAATACCACCTGAACCAATAGTATACCCTCATAACGATGGTAAAAACGGCAAAACGTGCAATCCCTACACCGACCAAAAAGTAGCCAGAATGCAACAACCACTCCAGGTCATGCTCCCCACACTTGCAACGAATAAACACAACTCTTAGTATGATGCACTGCGTAAAAACTGCGCTAGCGCAAATAGTCTTAGAGGCGGTTGATGCAAACAAACACAATACACAATTGATAAAACACTAGCCAAATTCTTTAAAAATAAAACACTGAAAATGTTCGAATTAATTGAAACGATTCCCTTACTGCACGCCTGTTTGCGAACAAAAAAGACTCGCCACGATTTTCTGAAGTGAAATATATTATAAGAATTTCCCAAGAGCAGCAAGAAAAACAATAAAGAAAAAAACATTGTCCGAATCTGCAGTATCACAACTATTTCGCGAAAAACCTATTTCGAAATTACATATTCTGGACGCCTGATATGACTGACCGGAACCAAAACCACTCGAAATCCTAGAAAACACTTAAAAAGTAAAACAGCGGAGATTTCCTCCTCGACGGCCCGCTTCCAGGATTTTTTATTAAATGTCAAAATAAACAAATATATAAACAAATAAAAATTATTCAACACAGCAAACAATTTAAAAAACCAAGTAAGTTTGCCGATTATCAAGAAGTACTCGTGAGCAAGAAAGTAGAAGTTAAAATTATAAAAGCACATGACAAGTAACCTGAAATGCCACTGAATGAAAGTACGGAAAGTTCTTATTTTCATAGAAAACGCATAGAAAAACCTTAATTACATGGAGACAAAACTTATTGAAAACCTGAAGAGGGAGCATGTCAAAATGAATGAGACGATACACTCTATTTGCAATTTTATCTGAGAGAAATAAGGTGAGGAAGCTTACAAAATAGTGGCACTATTGATTTGGTTGGCTCCTGAAAGAGATATCATTCACCAAGCGAACACTTCACTTAGAGCAGAAATTTGCCCATGTGATGAGCAATTCTGTAGGTTGAACTGCAGTCTCGTTACAAAGTTCCTTTAGAAATTAGGTCACAGCTAAATTGCGTTGAAGCTCAGAAAACCCACAGTTGTGGTAAGAGTTTGAACAAACAGCGCAACAAACTAACAAATAGATCTCCGTTAGTAGCTGCCGAAGAGCTTCGGAAGAGTTTGTGAGTATTTGAACAGCCTGTTCCCATGTATATTCATCTCTTATGCTACCGTCGTCATTGAAAATACGGTAGCATCTCCTGTTGGACTGGATCTCGCCTCGCCTACACTTGATTGATAAGTCGTAGCATTTCTGTTAAACAGCGTTAGAATTACATCTTAAATCTGTTTTTGGATTTTTAAATCCTTTTTCTAGCCGACAAATGCTACTTTTTCTTACGAGGTACTTTTATGCTTCTTTTACCACCCCCCATCATGGGTATAGGGACTAGCAGGAAAGTCAGTAATGAAGAGAATGGTATTGAAATTGATAGGAATTTAGAAATACGTGAGGGTCATGGCACAGGAGAAGAGCTGTCGGAAAATTAAAGCAACACAAAACTTAAGCTAATCGTTAGCGCGAGTTGCTAGCTGATGTTTCTAACAGCTGTGGACTTGTGACTTCCTATTAAAATATCTCGTGTCCAAAATAAGCCTACACATTCCTGACTGTCTTCACTAAGGAAGAACAAATTCTGGTCTCGCTGCAATGGTTTATCCACCAGAGGCTTAACAAACTTTCGCAAAATGTTGTAATGAGCACGAGAAGACTTTGTAAGTACAGTACGTTTAATACGAATCACAATAAGCAGTGTAGCGTAAAACCTAATAGCTCTAGCAAGTGGCCATCTATTTTGCAACACAAATGTTTCATGAAGACAAATAAATATATCTTCTGTGAAGATATGGCAGGCATATGGAAATCGAGCGAATCGCTCGACTCTCCCGATTCTAAGTCAGCGTTCTCGAATTTTTCTTTTTCTCCCGTTTTACTTCCCATTCCTAAAACTGATTTTATTTACCGCAGAGCATGGAATTTTGCTTTATTCCTCTCCTTCAGGGCCGTCTTCTCCAAAAAATTAGTTCCCTTCCCGAAAAGTACAGCTCGCCTAGTCCCTCTTGAATTAAGTTTCGTTCTGAAATTTAAATAACACTTCAGACACCACTTGAAACTTTCTTAAACTGATCCTTCCTCAAATACCGCTCCATTTTCGAAGATTGAATTTTGCATAAACCCCTTCACTCCTCGACAGATTCAGCCTTCTCCCCAACTAAAGCGCCTTCCTCCTCTACCGAAGTGGTGTTATTTTTTCTGCAGGAATTTGAAATGGGCGATTTTTGGCAGGCTTGACACATATAAACCATGAAGACAATGCGACTTCAGATGCCTTATGCATTGAGCTACAACCGTCATCGCAGGACCAAATTAATAACTACATTTGTTTTATTATGGCTACTCATCATTACAGATAACGAACTTCACCCCCTCCCCTCCATTCCCAAAGTGAGAGGAAATAGCAGCTTGCAAGGGGATTACAGCACAACGAACGTTTTATCCCATTCCGCACAACCAGTACGCAAATGACCAAACCGCTGAGGAAGACCTGCTCAGTTATCGTCAACATGCCACTAAATTGGCAAAATTTGCTTAAAGCCGCGTTCTTTTCCAAGAGGAGAGATGCGAGGAAGAGATTTCCCGACTTTTTTTTCCGATTTTCAATGGGGAGGAACGCATAAATCTCACGTTAATAATAAACTTTCGAGTTTAACAGTGAAATTTTCTTCACATTTCAGCAAGATTCCATAATCTTCTTAACAATTCCATCCCTTCTGACCATCACGCCTAATAATCGCTTCCAATCGCAGCTCAACAAAATAAGCTACTGTAAAAGGTCGGTTAGCTTAACGTACAAACAACCTTCAGAAAGGATATTGAAATAATGAACAGGCGAAAATGACATTGAAATAGTGAACAGGTGAAGTACCTGGGAGTGCTGACGTCTTTTCTGCTTCCGCATTTGTCATCTGAAACGAGGATCATCCATATGAAACTTTCAAATGGATCAGAGTGCACTGCGACTGGAAAGTTACATTCTTTTTTCATTTCATCGTGTTTCGAGAAGTTGCGCTAGCAATTGAAACTTTCGAATGGATCAGAGTGCACTGCGACTGGAAAGTTACATTCTTTTTTCATTTCATCGTGTTTCGAGAAGTTGCGCTAGCAATTTTATTTGGCGATCTTATCGTTTACCTATTGTACTACACAGATCGCGCTGTGAAGCACGCCATTATCAGTTTTATCAGTAAGTTATTGAGTCACCGCCGTGCTGAAATTTTTATTGAGGTTCCATCGAAGCATTGGTACAATTGCAGTTGTTCAGCGTGAAAACGAATGCCTTAGTAAAAATACTTCTGTCTTACCCATTTCTCCGGTTTGAAATCTGACATTTGCAGCAATACGCTTCAACGAACGTCTAAACCAATTTGCAAATTCACAGCCGAATGCGAAAGTTTGAGGCTATGCAAATGGTTTAAACCAGAATTTTTATTCTTAGCAAGGCATTCAGTACCGCAATCTGACGTCATACGTTTCGTATATGCAAACTATATTTAGAAGAGTTTCATCCACCGACGAGGTGTTCGATAAACAACGCCAGCAGCCACCTCATTCGCATTTGCTGCACAACTTTAGTGTACTGTCGAATCAAATGAAGACCGATATACCATAACCTCGGACGCTCCCTACTTGTTCACAGCGCCGCTAGAACAGAGACAACTGTCTCCGACAACGACGATGAACAACACAGCGTGCAATACGCCAACGCTGCAAAATGACGTGCTGGGCAAATTCCGCCATTTCAATAACTGTTTTTGTATGGTTTACAGTGTAACTCTCGCCACACCAAAAACCATATGTAAATTAGAGTCACGGATAAAATTCGAAATCAGTGAGTTTTCGAGTGGCATTCTCAGTCCTTTGAAAATACAAGAAAAGTGAAGGAAGTGTCAGCAAAACCTGTTTTAAGCACTTATGCAAACTGAGCACATGGAAAGTGCTTCGACAGTAATAGCAGCATTAACTGCAACACCAATAACGATACAAAGTAGAATGATTATGGGATTGTTTTGTTGAACCTAATTGTGTTTCGGTTCTGAACGCCTAAGTACTCAGCGGCTGCACCTTCCAACCGTGTCCACGCATGCTTCTACCAGCCCAGTGCCCCCACATTTCCCCCAGGTTTATGGCGTCACACCGACGTTTTTTGGTCTTGCCCATTATGGGATGCACACGAAACTACTTAGCGCCAATATTTGCTTTCGGAAATGTGCGAAAATAAAAGATACTCGCGACAGTTTCATGGCGTGGTTGCACTGTCTTCTTCAGGGCGATGGCGTGAGGCTTGTCCGCATGAGGCTATGGGATTCATGTGAGGAGACAATTGTTGGAATCGCCCAACACTGTAACCACTTAAGGTCGATCAGGATAGAAATAAACTTTGGAGAGATGAAGGAGGCGGTTATTTCTTTCCAAGACTGCCCCACCCCCACCCATAAGCCGTCCTTTGACTTAACTACTGCTCCGATTGGTGATTGAGTGACACTCTTTATATGTTTTGCGACAACTTTGAAATCAATCTCTGCTCATGTGTACGTCTAGGTTTAGTCGTAAATAGGCACGCCGTGGTGTGATATTTGATACTCATCGTAGGACAACATATATCAACGACATTAGCTGAGAATGCTTCATATCAGTTGTTACGTCTCCTAATGGAAGTTTCCTTCGACAGATCCTCAAATTCCTTCAGTGCCGTTTCTTCGGACGCCTAGTTATTTATAGTTTCCTTCCATCGCACCTTATATTGGCATTCAGGATGCTCGTTTTTGTGCCCATCCCTTCGGCATTTTCAAAACACTGCCGAAGAAAACTCGTCACTGTTTGAAAGTCTGCAAATAATTTTTTTCCCCTCAAACGTTCTTTTTTTTCGATCTTTTGAGGAAGAGGATTATATCGGTTTTTCTTTAATTATCGCTTCATTACTTTTAATCTTAGTGTGACTTTCCGAGTAGAACTGAGATCGTATGGTATATTGCTTGTACCTTATTATTAAAACCAATAGAGCTTTGTCATTAATTCGATCGTGGCTAAAACTGTTTTGGAAAATAATCAGAATCTTTTGAGGCTGAACGCTGGTAACGCTAACATGAGGCTAATAATGTTAGCTCGATGTGATGAGAAAACAACTTAATGAACTGACGATCTGTAATGCGGCCCTTCACAGTGGGCAAAATTCGTTAACGGAAGATCGTGATTTCCTCAAAAAGCATTATGAAGAGGTAATTTATAAATTGTTGAATTCTTTCATATCGAAAAGAAAAATATTTTGTATCTCAAACGGTAATCTTAGTGAAGTGACGTAGATGAAGTACCAGGCGTTTTAGGGGCTGCTTGCAAGTTGAAAAGTTGATTCTTTCGAAGCTACTCTTTGACATATATATTTTTTTTGTGTTGT
>JPKZ01001631.1:9209-31041 GCA_000803305.1 Toxocara canis
AAACCCCCCCCCCCCCCTCCCCTCCGATGAAAACATAAAAATGATGAAGTATAAAAACACATTGGTGCAAAGCCATTTCTTTTGTAGTTGATCTAAAGCCATAATAACGGACTAAGATGAAGGTTGTTACCCGTTTTCCTCCGAGAGATGAGACCATTCTCAGATAACGCTCTCGAAGTTCGGCCAACATCTCTTGCTCACTCATTTCTGAGCTCGAACTTGGTCCCTCCTCAATATTCCTCGCCACTGTTGCGTTCGAGCGCTCATCACTCATCTCTGGCACTGTCCTTTAGTAATTGCACATGCACTTGCCCATCAAGTATTCCTCTACAACCGACCACACAAATTCAGTTTGGTGTCGCAGCAGTGAGCAGCCGGCGTGACAGTCAGTGAGTGTCAACAAGCAAAAATCAACTGCCAAATTTAATCTCTAAGCAAGCGATACAGTAATCATCCTGCACACTGCACAAGTTTCAAAGTAAAAAGAACAGCCCACTATTATTTTTTAACACGTCGTCCACGAAGATTTCATACCAGCTATGGCCAGCACTGCAACGGTGACCAACCGTCTCCAATAACTCCCCTCTTACTTGTGCTTTTATAGAGACACCAAACGTACATCAACGCCTCCTACTGAACATACCAATCACCAGTATTCCCATAGCCCTTCCCACACCCCCTAATACAGAGAGCTAAAGGTCATTCAATGATGGCGTCTGCTGTCTCGTCACACGACTACATCAAAATAAGCCTGAATCCAACCAGCCCGTCGAAAATTTTCGCCTCCGAGCGCGCATCAACAAAGCCTCTTGACGAAGTTTCCCAACTCACCAGATGTCCCCTCCTCACCCTTCCATTTGCATACAACAATCAAAGACTCCCCAGGAAAACCAAACACCAAAAAACCCCACATTCCGCTGCTATGAATGCATTTTCGCTAAATAAATTTTTCCCTGTAAACCTTGTGCCCTTTAGTTCTTCAATAAAATCATGCTGGACTGAGAAATTTCCATTATTCCACCACCACTCGCTCACTCTCCTTATGCTTTTGCATTTCTTTCTCTCATTAACCTCCCTCTCTACCACACGCTCGGTTTGACGAAGGAATAACTTTCATTTGGGGGCATACAACTGTTGCAAAGCACATCCACAACAAATACCTCCTCGGCCAGTGAGAAGCTACCAATCTCTGCGCACTCTCCTTTTTCATGAATTCGACAACGTCTAAACGACGAGGAAGGAAAGCGGTTCGTCGATTTGACAGGCTCAGAGATGTGATCCAACCCCCCAAAACACTAACTACCTGCAGATCAAAAAAGACACCACTACAAACCTACCATACGGATATAAACAGAGCGGCATGTTGGCAACAGTAAGAAAAACCTTTAAAGTCTACGGAAGTCTAACGTGGAACCCACACCCCTTCAAATTCCGAACTGTTGCAGCACCACACCCTAGAATTTCTGCCATTTTCACACCTACTGCCATGCGCGGAAAGCCGTCTCTTTCAAATAATCATGACAAAACGCTGCGCTTTTTCCTTTCCTTCCCAACCTTTCTTCTAGTGCCAAACATGACGCCAAACGTCACCTCGAAACAATAAATTAGACATAAAAAGGATGTAAACAGAAGGGACACATCCAAAATTCCCTTCGCAAAACGAATAACTTTTGCTTCCACTCCATTTCCGCAGCCACTGAAGAATGAATGCACATGCAAGCACTATCCAAATGTGTCCTTCTCACCAAATCGATCCCTTCAGATCTTCAAAAGCATCTTCCATCACCGCAAATTCATCGCATCTTGACGTATACAGTTTGATGAAATCTTCAAGATATATGTAGCAAAACACTCGGACTACTTTACCATGAGTGGTATTCAAAGCATCAAAACGAAACTATGCGTAACGAAAAATATTTTATTGAACATCAAGTTGCCAAACTCAACACAGTCCATAATATAACAAAGCACTCTCAACTCTCCCAACAACAACAACTTCCATAAGCGCTCAGATGATACCAATTTTGTTCGCTACGTCCAACGCATCATAATCGGGTGCCAATCGTACGTACGCCTTCTTCGTGTGATGAGGAGTTATCAATGTGTTTACCTCAAAATAAGGTACTCTTAAAAACCAGCGAGGTCAATTTGAAATCACTTGCACAAACATATCCACTGTTTTGTCATATAATCTCACTCTACCACGAATTTCATAAAACATGTTTCTCACCCTTCGACAACCAAAACCTAGGCTTAGCTCCAACCCTGAAACTCGTCTATCCCCTCAACCCATATTAATGATCCAAAAACCTCTTCTTTAGCTTACATGGTACTGTGAACTTCTCAAAACGAATCGCATAAAATTTTCTTGCTTCAACGCAAAATCGAATTTCAAAAAGGCGCTCAACACATCTAGAGCATGCTTTGATCGAACAAGAAATCCAGTGACATAAAAATTCAGACCAACACATAAACTCAGCCATACGCCTCCTCAAAAATATTCGAATTCTTTGTGTAAATGTGAGTTAGTTCGAAAAAGAAGGCGAAGCTCACCTTCTGAACGTCAATGTTGTACAGCTTCTTAACAGCCGATTTGATCTGCGGCTTGTTAGCGTGCACATCAACGATAAAGACGAGTGTGTTGGTGTCCTCGATTTTCTTCATCGCAGATTCAGTGGTGAGTGGATGCTTCACGATCGCGTACGCATCCAGCTTGTCCCTCCTAGGCACTGACTTACGTGGATAACGCGGTGTACGTGCCAACTTCAGCGTACGTGGACGATAAAAGTGCACTGATGTTCGCACCTATAAGATGCTATACCTAGATGCTGTTAAAGAGCTTTTACAAGGACTTCTATTTTCAAAAAGAATCGGGTTCAAATACAATTCAACTTCTTAAACAATCTCTATTCTTTACATTAAGCAGCAATCGACCACTGCTGAGACATACAGTGGGCAAAGATACGCGGCTCCCATGTAGCAATAAAAAAAGGAATCACGTATACAAAAAACAGAAATATCTCACCATTTATTCGACGTGCATACAGCCAAGCCACTTACTAGCTCACTATTAATGTTTACGCGAAGCACATTCACAACCTCAGTTTTTTCCTCACGTAACTAGACGAAACCAAATTTAGTCTGCTGTAACAGTACCGTTGTGCTAGATAAGCACAGCGGTCAGATGTGACAACGAGAGGAAAAGAGCTAACGATACATCACGATCCACTGTATTTGCATATACTTACAAGATGCGAGCTTGACACAAATGCCACCAGCCTCTCCTCCCACGCACCAATATGCATCACTGCGTGTTTTTAACGGGGTATTGACCAAACGATCTAACGAAGACACAAAACCAATATTTTAAGCAACTCGCTCTGTGCACATATACCAGTCGCAAACCTAATCAAAATGACCCGCCCTCTCTGTTTAGCCGCTTCCTACTAGTAAAACTGCAAGAGTAGAACTACCCAAGAGCGAGTTATTCAACCGACTGTTTCGCATTAAAACGACAGGGGGTTGGAGCGAGTTCGAACTCTTATTCACTCATTAACCACAAACGCGAGTAAATGCGATCGTGTGACGCTTTTGCGAAAGTGCCTGAAGGGTTGTAAAAAGGAGACTGGGCTAACGGTCTAACGAGACAAATATTATGTAAAACGATCCGAGCGATAAGAATCAGGGATTACGCATCTCAAGTCAAGCGGAACGTTCATTTAAAACTTAAAAAAAAAACTGGGCAAGTTAAAGAAGAAACGATGAGAAACCTTTTTCTTAAGAACACTGTGACGTCCCTTAACCACCTTCTTCTTTGCATCAAGCGCCTTTGCCAATTTCGGCTTCGCGGCTGCTGAAAAAAAAAGACCTAGTGTTCAATGCTTCCTGGTGTCAAAACTGGAAAAGTATTTAAATCGAATAACTTAAATAGCTTCTTTACGAGAAGCAAAATAATACAAACACCTCGAAGATATTAATTACAGGTAGAACTGGTGACAAGACGTACCTTTGCAAGCGACTAAAAACTAGTTTTCAAATCAGAAGTGGGCTCTCGGAAACGCAATTTCAGGTAACCTTGAATGAATAGATAATTTCACGGTAAAACATAGACAGTTTGCCGTTCTTTGGAAGAAAAAGACCCCTTTGAACCGAAACCAACCCGATGCAAGTCATACATACACACACACCATACACCTACACAACACAAATATACATGATACTTGTATTACACACCCAAATTCGCACACACCCAATCCACACAAACGACACAGCACATACACCACATACTCACACCACACCACACACACCATAGACCTACATCACACCATACATGCCACGCACACCATACGCAGCACATACACACACTGCATATACAATACACAGGATACACACGCACACACCGTTCACACCACACGCACACACCATAAACATACCATATACGCACACCACACATACCTCACACACACCATCCTCACCACACATACACGGGCACGCCCCCACATAAACACACACGCACACACCATGAACTTATATACAAACATCAGCACAGAATGTCAACCGTGCGCAAAGAACTTGCAAGCGCATTGAAAATATCGCTGCGAAAAACCATAGAAAATGTAGCGTCTCTCAAAAGCCGTAAATAAACATTATTAATCCGACGATATATTAGAGTCCTTCTACAACACTTCATCACTCTGACCTTCAAAAGTAATAAAATAGAACAAAATTTTTTCCTAGATGGATATAAAACAACAAGTATTCGGTAAAATACGCTGAACATACCTTTTTCTGCTGATTTCTTGGATGGCTGTTTTGGAGCCATTCCCCCTGAAACAGTTAAAACAGTAGTCTAAAGCAGTTTGCAACAAATACCGCCGCTGCACCGACGATGTTCACACTGCAGCTGCAATAATTCATCACAAAAGGATAGATAAACACATTAGGAAATAACTGCTTTTAAAGATTCACAGAGGCAGTCTAACGAAATAGCGCCGTGAGAGACTGATTTTTATAAGCCGAGATCACAATCCGTCCCACCCCTCACTCGCGCAAGTTCGAAAACCCAATGGAACAGTTGATGAACTCATGAACTCGAGTCCTTCAGACACCGCTACCGACAAGTCATTTTCGTAAAACATTAAAACGAGTGTGGCGATGATCCAGACAGATTTGAATTGCACTTTTTACTTCCAATCTACATGTACGAAACGATTTAATGAAACAAAGACCGCCAGCTCAGCAGCCCGCAGTTGCGGTGATAAAATCAAACGCTACTATCACCATTCCGGCACAATGATGGGGAAAGGATTAGGGTTATCAGCGGTGGGGGGGGGGGGGTTAGCTGAGATGCAGAAAACACCCAAAACGGAAAGGCGATGAGTATCCTAAAAAAGAGCTGGTTGCCTCAGGCGAAAGTTACCACCATCGATCACAATTTAAAAAACCCAATGCAGACAACGAAGTCTGCTAATTTTCCGAAATGTCTGCCAAGGTTTTCAATCGAATGTGACCATGCGAACTTGTCTTTCGTCTGTCCGCCAACTTGGTAATATAGTCACCGTGATGACTGTATTAGCCTCCAGTTTTTCTTTTTCCAGCAAAATCAGCGAACTAAGCTCGGAAAATAAATAAGTAAGAAATAGAGCTGCTATTTTCGTGTGCCAACAATAAGCACTCGCAACCTATTTATTTCAATCATAACCATAATGAACTAAGCTCGGAAAATAAGAAATAAGAAAAAAGTAAGAAATAGAGCTGCTATTTTCGTGTGCCAACAATAAGCACTCGCAACCTATTTATTTCAATCATAACCATAACCCACATAAGCCTCGATGCGAGACCATTTAACGAAATGTGCCATGCCAAATGAACTAAACGACCGGTTACGCCTCTAATGAATGACATACATATTACTGTATCGCAAATCTATGGCATATTCGAACACTAAAACGAGTCGCAACAGAGAACAGGAGACATGTCATAACTAAAAAAACCAATAAAGAAATAACAGCAGCACCCCACTCATACCAAGCCAGTCTATTATTTGCAAACAGAAACTGAAGAAAACCAAAAAAAACAGATCAATATCCTACAAATCGCGAAAGCAAATTACGGATACTCTTAAGCAATAAAACATCCACCTAACACATATAGGGATCCCAAAATGTCGAGCAACAGATCAATATCCTACGACTCGCGAAAGCAAATTACGGATACTCTTAAGCAATAAAACATCCACCTAACACATATAGGGATCCCAAAATGTCGAGCAGGTCATCGACTCAAAAAAAAAACAATCGTCAGCCTCAGCATAAAAGAAGCGCACCAGCGTTTCGAGAAGCGTTGCGCAAAGTTTGAAGCGGTTAACGCAAAAAAAAAAAACTTAAACTTGCCACTCATTATAAAAAAAAGATCACAAGACCACCCCCGGAAACTTCGGGTCCTTCAATTCACACCGCCATTTACTTAAAAAAAAAGAATCATCACGAGCCTGTTATAAAAGAAAACCGGTAGAAATAGCGCACCCCGTATAATTCCCACCTCCTCCCCCTTTTAAATGGTACATAACAATGCCGAATAGATTATTTTACTTATATTAAGACGTCCAGTTCAATGCTGAATTGAACTGTACGGTGAGATCCCAGATAAATCCTGCTAAGGAGCCTTTTACAACAACAACGATAAGCGTCGCACCATAACTGATACTTCTAGCGCAACAAACTTAAAAATGTTCTTAACTGAACTTTATCATATCAGTAGGCCTTTACGAAAAGCGCTCAAACATTTTCATATGCTCCATTTGAATGCAGAAATCGAATACTATAAAATGCTTGAATTTAAAGCTAACAACATAATGTCCAAAGGGCTGTTTGTTGAGAGCGAAAAATTAAAAATGAAAACGGAAATAACTGAACGCATACCCGTCAGTCGCAATGCAATCCAGCGAAGACGTCTTCACATGAAAGCATTCAAATTCGGGAATGTTTATTAAATCGTGAGGAACAATATATACATATACAACTATAATAGAGTATAACATATCACATAGACATCATTTTCTTTAAAAATCCAGTGACAGCTTATTTAAGTTACTACACCGCTGGTCCCTTTTTATTAGACATTTTTTTCCCAACTAACTTTCACTATAGCAAAAGCTCGCAGTAATGCTCGTATCAATCTCCGGATATGCAAATTTCGTGGCCTTTTTTTTTGAATGGCAGGCTTGAAGGAATCGGTAAACAAAAACAAACGAATGCGAACCGTACATAAATGACGACGTTATATGCGAACGCAACAAAAAAAAACGATCATAAAGACCACAACTAGGGTTGGAGACAACGGAAAGTCATCCGTCATTCCTACCCCATCCTTCAAAACGTGTCCCGTCATAGCAGTCTTGTCCCCGAAAACGGAACTGTGTTTCCAAAATCCCCCAAGACATTTGAAGGAGATAAAAGAGAACCAATCCCCATCTCACCCCCTCCACAACCTTTCACTTCCTGAGCACAACAACAAATGAGACACACTGAATACACAAGAGATGTCGAACGTTATCACAAATGCGAATATCAATGGCAGTTGTCAATGTAATGCACTTGCACATCGAGTCAACATAAACAATTCACATAGAGCTTCCCATATTATAAAGCACATCGGGTATAGGCACAAACGGAGATCGTAAAGCAAAGGCAGCAGCAGTTGATCATTTACTTCCAGGACCACCATTTAAACTATAAACAACAAAAGGGCGACTCAAAATGGCACCTAAACTGGCTTACTTAGTGAACAATGTAAGTGACGTCAACGTTCATGGTCGAAGCTTTATTTACATCTTTATATTTTACCTGCGGTGATATCGCAATTGTTGGTAACCAGCAAGAGGCTCTATTAAAAACCCGCTACCGTCTACTGCCAAGTAATCTAATGTACAGTTGTGGTATCATGCGGTGCATAACCTCGAATGAGTTAACTATGACCTTGCGAAACATATACAAGCAGTATTTGTGCACCTAGTGGGTTGTCATACTGGTTGTGTAAGTTGGGTTTATTCGCGCTAGGCCCACCTGAGTCGGCGGTGGGTGGTTTGCTAAAATCGATCGCCGCTCCTCAGTGCCGCGCCGTCGTTTCTACGTTGTGAAACAAAATTCGTTACTAACTATCTTATGGTCTCCACATAATAACTCAATTGAAGTTGTCACTGGCATGCACGCTGGGCATTAGTGGCTTCAGTGTCGGAAGAAACCCGGAAGGATGGGGAATTCTTGACGGATA
The DNA here is from genome assembly GCA_000803305.1 of Toxocara canis. Lineage (NCBI taxonomy): Eukaryota > Metazoa > Nematoda > Chromadorea > Rhabditida > Toxocaridae > Toxocara > Toxocara canis. The sequence continues at coordinate 17,481 of JPKZ01001631.1, forward strand.
TCTCGAAAGCCTTTGGTACTCGAATACATGGGGTCGAACGCTAAAACCTGACAAACCCCATACATACCCACCCCTCAATATACAATCCCTTTTCGCTCGTAATCACTTTAAATATCATGGAATTCCCTATTATTACCCGTTCGACACAACTGACACTGCATTCACTGAATAATTGGGAAGACATTGAAAGATCGCTCGGGCCTTCACTGCGATATCTCGATGTTACTGAGACGCGAACGCACGCCGAGCATAACCAACTCCTTTGGCTGTTGTAGCTTGTCGTTAAGTTCCACCCGCTAGCTGGGCTGTCACTGTTATAGTGGGAAGCAGCCGGGAATCTAACCCATGTCCTCTCGCATGCGAGGCTGAGGCTCTACCACTAAGCTACTTCTCCCCTCACTCAACCATAACACACGAAATTGGAACAACCGTTTAAGTTGGGGAAATTAACAAAACCATTATTTACACAACGAGATGATCATAAAGCTAATTTTTAAAAAACGTGAAGAACATTTTACATATAAAATATATCACAATTAGAGCAATTCATGCTCTCTACTATTTCACTCCCCGTCTCTCTCCATATCGCAAAATTTGGGAGCTACATTTTTCCCACGATGGAAATCACTCACCCTGAAAGATAACTGACTGCCCCAAGCTGATGATTTTAGGCAAAGTAAGCAAAAGAAATGGAAAAATGGGTAAAATGGCGCTGCTACCGCTGACCAACTGCAGCATGAACACTTTTGTCACAAGCTAAACCCTCAAATGTAACAACGTTCTAGGCTTCAAGCCTCAAGTTTTGAGAATCCTCCATGAAGTTTCATAAACTCGAGACCTTTAAAATGTCAGCTTTTGATGAACTAGGTTCAGCTTTACCACTAGTGTTGCGAATCAAACGCCTTCTATCATGCTCCAATTTAGCCGCTTTTCTAGGATTCCTCTCGAAGACGAGATAGGCGAACAGACATGCTAAAACGGTGACACCCATTAGAATGCAAGCGAGTACACCCATCCCAATTTGATATGCCAACACCTGACGACGCATTGATCCTTCTAGCGGCGAAAACGTCGTCGTCATATACTGTACCAGCTGCAAACGTATACTTTAAACAAGGTGGATAAAGAGAAAAATGCAAAACAATTTGAACTAGTACCTCTTAAAAACGAACAACCCATTCCCTCCAAGAGCAAATTCTACCTTCAAGCGAAACGCCGGCTTCACACTCATTAAATCCTTCGCAAAACCTTAAACTTAAAAGTACCGCAAACTAGGCACATTGGAATATTTCAATGTCGAACCAGCCCTAGTCACATCGAATCAATACGAGTACAAAAACACCCTCTTAGAGTAGTGCAGCACTGCACTACAGTTCGTTAAGTTGTCCACAAGCGCAGCTCAATGGTACTAACGAAACGCTTCGCTGCAATGAATGCGAAAGCAACGCAACAGTACTAAACTTTCAACTGGCTTGGAACAGCAGGAAGAAGAGCATTCCGAATACGAGCTATGTGCAGAATCGAGCTATCTGGAGCTGAAGATATATTTGTGGGGACTAGAGGAAATGGTTAGGTGATGTTGCCTCATCGAACCAATGTTTTGTTCCTCCTTCCTACTCTCCGTCCTTCTTCAAATCAATCCATCAGTGGAAGATTATCACAAACGAGCAAGTAAGCAACTATCCCATCCGAACGCCGAGTTCAAGTGCGCTCAGCAACAAACTGTCTCATCAAGATCAGACCCGAAAGATGGTATACCATCATTGCGCACAAGTTCACCCAACGTTCACCACACTTCGGCAGCTATTATAAACTACGTTTGATCGATTTAATATCCCTACGTGGCACACTACTCGCTCCAAAATCAATAAGGAAAAACAAATAGTTTGGCCGTATACATTGAGGACAGTGGGAAGATACCCAACACATCTTCAAATTTAACCTCTTGACCAATACAGAAAGAAAACACGACTAGCACTACCCCCTTCCTCCCCCAACCCCTTCGCACCTTCCGACTTACGAATTTCGTTACAATATGAACCTTCGCTTAAACAGAATTGTGAGCTCATTTTTCTTCCCTTTCGTCTCTTGTCATGTTACTTCGCTAATTCGGGTTTTCCGAAGACAGGGATTGATGGGAGATTCGAGAGCGGAAGGAAGTAGGACTAGACGAAATTATACATGACGGGATGGCACCAAGACATGTTTACCTGCCGTTCTTATCGCTTGTTACGCTGAACGGAATGAACTCTATTAATCTTAAAAGTCGTCCGAGTGAAAAACCACCCGAAAAAGCAAAAAAACCGAGAAACAAATGGTAAGCGGCACTAACTGCTGGGATGTACTGAGTCCAGAAAGCGACTGGTTCCCAGCGATAGTCACGTTTTAGTCGGCCAGGTATCGCCATTTCTGACCAATGCGAGTAGTTGAAGTCGATATACCAGTGAGCACGAGGTTGAAGTGGTGCCCATGATGTATCGAATGGAAAGTTTGGGTTCCTAAACCGCTTTATATGCACTCGATGAGCATACCATATCCCGATTTTTGAACTTGGCTACAAGCTCAACTTTCAACTACGTCGGTTCGCGATTTCATTTCCCTCCGACTAATTTCACCTTTTCTACCCGCGCTTTTTGCTCGCACTAATTTTTCGAGCCAACTACAAGTTCAAAACGAGATCAGACGGAACTGGAACTACCCTTCTCTCAGTAATAGGGAATCGGGTTAGTGAGGCTCACTTCAGTAACGAAAATCTCAAACAAAACAACTACACATCCAAGCATACATATCCGGTGCCTAAAGCTGATCACTGAGGTCACTATACTAAAAAGGATTTGTACTATATGTACTCCACAACGGTTCAGTGCAGTTTTCAACCAAAACGGAATTCTGGGACACCGCACAGTACTCATTATTATATGAGGAGAAAGTACAGGCATTCATGTCAAAAAAGTGTTGCAGTGACGTCACTGCTGCTATGTACTCGGCCCATGTTAATGTTCTTCACAGTCTTTAAATAATAACGATACCACACCGACGATAAGATGCCGGGCCCAGGCGATTCGACTCCGCAACGGTCCACAAGAAGACACTATCTTCCCCGAACCTAGTAATGCAGATCACCTCCCACTCCCATCACAAATCAACCACTCCCTCCCCCCCTCGCCTTGCTTCCGGATAACATAAGAATGCATGAGCTGAGCTTGGTAAATCGAAGTAGACAACATTCTAAAACTGTATCAAACAGAAGCAGCGAATAGCGCACTTAAAGACAGTGCAACTAAGCAAAGCTTCCGTGAACGTAATTTTGGCATGGTTATCAAAGGAGTGCAAATAAAGCGCTTAACGCAACATTGCACACCGCAGACGCCTGCCATTAAAAAGAAAATTTCAGCACAGCTCCCAAGTGTTTTTCTTTTCTTCATACAATATTGCACGCAATAATATTCGTAACTGTACCCAGCCGTTCCAGTCGGAAGCACCTATGAGAAAAACTTTCCATCATAACTGTTTCAATACTTTATCAGTTAACACTAGCCACAATTGGATCACATCTGTTTCGTTCGACTAATTTCACGCTGTAGATGAAGTCTATAGCCAAGTTTAGAACCAAATTATGGATGAACTTACTACTCCACCTCTCCCCTTTCTCTTCCTACCAAAATAAAATCGAAAGTGGGAAGCAACAGCTCAATTTTTAGTTGCGGTCTCAATGTTCACGAAAAAAAATGAACATAACTTTGGAAAAACGGATAAACCAAACTATGACCAAACACCACATGCATTGTTCAACCGTTTAAGTGTACCCTGCAAAAAATCGAAACTTACATATTCCTCAGAAACTGTCGATAGACAGAAGTGAACAGCTGACTTGCATTCCTGTCGAATTCAGTCCACTGAACGCTTGCCAAATATGGTGGTAATAATTCGGAACACATAAATGGAAAACCGAAGAGAAGATATAAATCACAATCGTGGCAAACACCTGCAACAGTCATTTGAATTAGGCTATTCATGAGCGGCCAGTTATACTTATACCTATCAAACTACGGAATAAACACAAAGAATAAATAGTCAAGTTATCAAGGACAATAAGAGAAAACGCATTGATTTTGCCGTTAGTACGCATGTATGCGCCAATTAGAGACAATTCATAACTTCGTCTCTCCTAGCACACCTCCCCCTGACATACAATGCTCCGTACAACCCCCTCCCCCGAGATCGTCCCGAATGTCCCATAGCGTTAGTGTTCAAAGCAATAACAGATAACAGTAGATAAGTGTAACTGACTGGAGTAACTACTGTTCCTACCATATAAATATTCAATTTATTTTCGATACTAGACTGCTGCATTTGAACGCGTCGTGAAGACCAAACTTGGCCATTATCCAACACCGACAGCGTCATAACGACAAGTTTTCCCATTGCTGTCCCATTATCAATTACTCGACCAAACACCTCGCCATTTCTTGCACCTTCCAACCCCGCTCAACGATTCTGACCAAACTATTCCACATCACCGCTTTAGAACGTCGTAATAAAACTCACCGACCCACGACGGCAAAAAGCGTTTGTCTGTACCAAGACCAAACTCATAGTTGTTGACGTACATGAAGACGCGTGAGCCGGCAGCCGAGTGCAAATGTGCGGACAAGCTGACCGGTGCCACATAATATGCATCAGTCGTTAACTGCAGATGCTTAGTTTATGAAATCTGAGGACCATGATAACGATAAAATGCACCTAGGCTCTTCTCACAGTAAGTTCATGAAAAAAATCTTCAATAATATGAAGTTATGAAGTTTACTTCTCAGTTTTAATTTTTAACCATTTCCCTCCCCCTCCCCTCACCAACTGTTTCAATACATGGCCATATAATTCCACTCGCGGTAATGTGCCGTGGCCCCAGTACTTACTGCGAAAGGTGATTCACGACACACTTTATCCTATAACAAATTGAACAGACGCAGTCGCGCCTGTGACGCAAAAAGAAGCAAAGCTAAAAAAAATAATGGAAGTGAAGCGTGCTCAGTGTGATTGGGTGTCATCATACTCAGACCCGAAAGATGGTATACCATCATCGCACGCTGTCATAACGATTTTCATACATCTACAGCCAATTAACTGCCGCTTAATTTCTTGCGAAATCTTTGCTTAAACCTAAAAAGCTAGACGTTTCCATGCCAGGAATTATTTCCGCTGAATTAACTGCATAGATCACTGTCATAACCAACTACAATTTTCTATGTCACTCAGAGGCATCGCTCAGTATGCGGTTCAAAAAACTGTCTATGGATAACTAAGTGGTAAACGCATTCCGAAATATGCAGATTCTGAAAATATTTAGAATCAGAAGGGAGTCAATTGTGGGTCGGAAGCCTCACTAGCGCATGCATCACGTCCAAAAAGAATTACTCATGGCTCTATCCTTTCTTTTTCCGTTTGCAAAGAAAAACTGAAAACTTTCAGCATTCACACGCCCCCATTTTTAATCATCTCTATGAAAGAGATCATCTTCGTTTGCTCATTTTCTTCCACTACTGTCTCCCAAGTTTACATATTCAACACCCCTCCCCCAAGAAAAACAATCCCCGGAAACTGCGCAGACTCTCTAAAAATCCAGCGCAAGTTATGTTGAAAAAGTGTGGACTGAACAAGTATACACCAGGAACGTCCATGCAATCAGAGTTTCCTAACCACCCCTCATTCAACCAGTGCCCAATTCCTTGTGATGTTCCACAAATCTCACCTCGACAAACTTGTCCCTGATTGCATCTTCATCCGATGGGTCGGGCCAGTAGGTGTATCGATCAATAATCGCCTCAGCAATCGCTTCGCGGTTCATAGTATAGTTATGCCGGAATGCGTACTCCAGAACAAAATTTTCCATAAACTGCTGGTCGACCAAAAGGAAATCATTAAATTCTCCCAGCAGTCGGTCTTCCAACACCACCTAAAACAACTCTGCTGGATTCTTGCTGAACACGAGAAGCGCGACCCAAAAATTTTCAAATGTCTGCGTATTCGGAAAGGCCATCATGCAGTGAAAGTAAAGATGTCAAAGGCCTGAAAGATATCTTTTCATCAGAAGGCCTCTCATTCCATCGCTAAAGCGATTTGACTTGCTTGCCAATTTTCCAGCACATATTTAGGAAATCTGGTCGAATTGACTCAGCTGTAGAATGGGAAATATTCTATTATCTAAGAAAATTTTGACTTAGGCGGCTTTATATCTTCGTTACTTAACAGCAACTATTATCTCCTAACTGCCTTAAAAATTTCCTCTACGAAGGAGACAAGCCCTTTTTTACTCTTCTCACTTCCCTTCGAGCATGAATGTGCTCTGATGCCAGCGAACAATTTCGTATAACTCAGCAAGCCTTTCTACCAAGCATGATCAGATCTGAATAATAAACGGCAACACCCAGTGTCTCAATGGCTTAAGACTGTTCTGAAGAGCGCATCAAGTCAATAAAAGCAAATTACTGGATACAAAACACTGCGATAATGTAGCGCTACCAAGCTTGCTTAAAAAAAAAAAAACTGAACGCTCAGATTTAAACAAAAAACACCTAAAGAAAATTTCAGCAAAAAATACCCACAGATTTAAAAGTATCTCATGGCCAATTAGAACTCATCTAAAGTTATCTTCTTCTGAACTTCTCGTACGACAAAATAACCGAAAGTGAAGTAGTGCAGTTATCGAAAATAATCGACACCTGCTCTTACCTCAACACCATCTTGTCGATTTAATCCAGTCAGATAGGGTACTGGAGATGCGTAGTTCATTGTGCCCACAGGAATGACGCTTAACATCCAGTAAGGATTCGCTGGTATTTGTTTTCCGTCGACCGTTGGAAGGAACAAATAACGATTGTACTCCACCTGCATGCATTACTTTACTTTGACGTTCGAGTTGAAACACTCAGTTCATCGAAATCACATCCTCCGCAGAGTCATCAGCGAATCTAGTCATCTTAAATGTCACGACTGTTTCACTCACAATAGCGCTCTTTCAGAAGGAAATTCCCGTTCGATTTATGAGCCTCAGTTTCGAAGGTACCCAAGGTACCCACAGTGAAGAGCGAAAGCTGCAAATCCTATCAAGGCGTATCTGGGGGAAGGTGGTGCACAGGGAACCATCGTGCGATAGTATCACCGAAAACCACGCGCGTGAGTGTGTGGAGGGGAAACGAAGAAAGAGAAGATGGGCCTAACTATACTATTGGAAATGATTTGATAAGTGTAGCTAGTCTGGAAATTGGACAACCCCTTTTGCATAAATGATCATTAAACAAAATACCGGGATCGTCTGGACGGCTCGGATGATATCATTGGTGGAGCGAGTCATTATGCAGTTCCATACATCCTCGGCAATCAACTGCGTACAGCCGAGATAACGGCCCAACTTGATTGTGTTATTAAAAGCCAACACCGGCTTGCCAATCGTTGAATGATACGACACCTCAGCTCCCGACATTGCAGATGCCGCACGAAATAAGCCTTAAAACTGAGTACGTCAACAGTAAATCACCTTATAGTAATCAACCGTGACAGAACGATAAAAGACTATCCGAGTTAAGTGATTCATATATGCATAGTCTGAACGGTTGTTTCCTTATTTCAACCAAGGTTTAATATGCACCGCACAAAGGCACAGTTTCTTCTCCTTTCCCTCCAACTGCAGGCAAAAAAGAACGATCACGAGCAATCACAGGAAACATAAATTAAGTAACAAAAAATTCAAAAAAGAAAACTAGTCTTGGCGCGGACTTTAATAAAAGAAGGCTTAAAAATAAAAGAAATAACTAAAACACGAGTAATCCTGAACTACTTTTCTTCAAACGATCTTCTTGCTGAGTGATCGAAGACGACAGGCTAACGAAAACTCAAAATTAGGAGATAAAGGGATGCAGGAGAAGTGGGATAAATAAATCCTGGCTCAGCAAATTTTGTACTTTTCAAGAAGTAGGAACGAGGAACTGGTAGAAAAAAAAATCGACATTCAACAAAACCGGTCAAATTTTGAGGTGGCCGATCGGTCCACTCAACGATACAGTTCGCCAGTTGAGTTTCAAACTAAAAAATATTGAAATATCAAAAAATATATTCGTCATATAAACTGGACCGTTACAACGTAATAAGTTCGTAGTTTTCTCATTCCAAAAAAAAGCTTTTACATATCATTATTCCAGAGCTGCCGCCTGTGAAGTGCAAAATCTGGCAGCTCAAGTTAAAACTAATATTAGTGATCGAACCAACTTATTCAACAACTCATTTACTCAATAAGTCATCATAAAACCTAGATGTTATGCTGCCTCGTCAAAAGTCCTACTGAAATTCTGAAAGTTACTGCTAACCTGTAGAAAGCGGTGACAACATGTGTAGACCTACACTGACCGCACCCGCGTCATGACCGACAACGGTGACCGCTTGAGGGTCACCACCAAAGGATGATATATGGTCTCGTACAAACTGCAAAGCCAGACGCTGGTCCTAAAACACCGTACTTTTCCCATTTCTGTCAAGATACCTAAGCTTGTTGGAGATGCATAGTTCCGACCCATAACAGGTACCACAAACGAACAAAAATTCTCGATACAGTTTTACTTGAGAGCGTTTTGACAGAAAGAACAGTCATTATGTTGTCCTAAACTCGGATTGGTTAATGGAAACTGATTAGTTAACTCAGTCCACCGACGTACATTCTGGGAGAACTGTATCCGCGATCAGCAAGCTTGATTTTTGAACTCCAAAACTTAGAGCACAGACTCAGAGCGCCATTTTACAGGCTTCCATCTTGCATCAATGATTACACCACAAAACCGTGAGTGCCTTCCAACCAGACATTGAGAACAATTGTGCAACATAACCGCCTAACGCCAAAAAACGCAGACTGTGGGACGCGAACGACATGTCAACCTCGTGTTTAGCAATTACGTATCGAACCATCTACTTCCTTGATACAGATTTTGTTAGCGGCATCTTTATTGTTATGCAGAAGTTTCAAAATTCGTTCAATGAGCGCTTTTGCTCGATTCATTGTTAGAACAAAGTCATACTGACAGCTTTAACTTAACAGACTGTCCCAAACAAAACCTTGCATCAGTAACTGTCACCTTGATGCTCTGTTCACCTGTCACTTAATTCGTGTCACGAACGCTCACTGAATCAGTACCGGAAAAATATACGTATTTACTTGGATTCACCCGACCGAGCATAGCCACCTGCCATGTCATACAAAAAAAGCCCTCTTACACACCGTAACATTCAATATGATGGAACCCGCCATTCTCGATAGTTTTTCGTTAATGACCATTTAACAAATACGGCATACCTGAAGACCGTAATTGCCAGTCAATTCGTCTCCAAGGCTCATGAATCCGAACGCTCCAAGTCTGTAGTTGACCGTAACCACGACAATTCCTCGTGATGCAAGTACTTCGCCGGGCCACTCGTTCGCAGAACCCGTTTGGTAATTGCCTCCGTGGAAAAAAACAAGCACCGGATAAATCAGCTGTGATACCTTGGATGCCTGCAGTTTTAAAGCAAAATTCCTTCGCAGTTAAAAACAAAATGTGCGAAATGAAAACGACAAGAATATTGCAAAGATTACAATATTGCAATATTGTAAATTTTTTCACAGTTATCTGAAATATTCATTCGAGGTGGCTTCTCCGCTTCTGAAAATTTTTTCTCATTCACCGCTGCACAAAGATTCGCACAATTCGTCTAAGTCAAGCGCTCTATTTCGTTATGTTCAGCCCTCAAAGATGTTAAAGCCTCACCGCACATTTTATCGATTAAAGCAAAAACGAAAGTACAACAAGCACGCCTCACACATTTCGAACTTATCGTTACGCTCATTAATAGTCGCGTAGTCAAACGGTGGTTTGAAGCTTCAGAAAAAATCCTACTATAACTCACCCGCCTCGCTATGTTCCCGTACGACTCACTTAACATTTCGAAAGTAAATATAAATTATTCACGAAACTGCCTTAACTTGGAAGATGAATAAAAAATTTAAAATATTACATCGGGAGTGAATATGTTGAGGTAGAGGCAGTCCTCGCTCACGCGAAAAGGATATGGCTCATTAACTAGTATATTCGGTCGAGCTTCGATATCCTGTGCACAAGAAGCTGCATATCGCAATGCCAAATACGGCTTCTCACCCGGCAGCTCACTGATATATTGAGGTGGCTACAAACAAAATCAACTGTAATGACTAATGGTTCGTAATGATGACAACAAGCGAACTGAAATACATTTAATAGCAGTACTTGGTTAGCGCTGAATGGTGAGTCGTTTCATTACGCAGTATATCGAGGAATAGAATTCAGCGAAAATGAATGACCCCTACGTCGATATCGACGCACCGCACCACCCATCCCCTCCTTCATAAAATAACCCAATTGACCCACAGCGCTATAACCAACTGTAAACTGGCAACACTTTTACACAGGCTGGCCACTGGAAGCACCCTTAGCTACAATAAACGTCAAAAGTTCAGAAACACGTAGGGACATTCATGAGAGGGATGACCGAACAAATATCCTGCTCCATCAAGAAATGCAGTTAGTACCAGACGCTAAGACATAAAAAAACATGGAACTGAAATCCTTTATGTATACGTTCAGCGCAAACGCTTTCATCAAAACCGGAAGAGAAATATCATCCCAAAGGAGAAACGAAATCAAAGTAAAGATACACATCGCTTTACAATCGCGATGCGGCTGATCAGAACGTTTTTAGTGAACGTATACATATTTATAGTGAGTTTCCATCATATTTATACGCCTGCACCGAACTGAAGAAAAAGCCTTTTGCCTACTCGCCTGCTCAAAACACTGACTATTACCATATTCGCTAAAGGTTTATAGTATTTGTTCAATATCTGCATAACACAGGACACAAGAGAGACCAGATAACTTAAAGGGAAAGACAGACACGACGGGAAGTGATCTGGAGTCTAGTTAAATACTTCAAATGTAAGGCTGCGAGGTACAGCTTCTCCGACAAACAAAGAAGAGATCTTCAGCTATAACTGAACAGTTGAAAATCTTGCCATCCGTCCACATGTAAAATCAATGCCACTCTCCTTTCCTAACTGAAAAAAAAAACACTCAAGGCGGATCTCCGGCTATCAGCCGGCTTCCAAACTGACATTTTTTTCCTACAACTGCCATGTTCATGATGGGTATATTACAGCTACTGCCTTTCCAAAACTTTCGTTGCTCATGCGTCTAGCAATGTTAGCGTTCCTTCTCGGAAGGAACGTAAAAATAAACTAGATGCAAACCTTAAACCTGCGCTGTGAAACAGGAGGCTCGGCATAGGGCACGCCAAGAAAGGTGAACACAGTAACGTTGTTGCTTGGCCCAACCGGGTTAGGTTCAGGACGAGCCCAATCTGACCGTATTTCTTCCAAGGGATCGCGATTGGGCGTCCATGGTACATTCTCTACTACCACTTTCTTGCCGACCACGTCCCCGATGGACAGACGCACGACTGCCTCATCCATTCTCAACTAAAATGACATGACGTCGCATACTTTTAAACAAAACAAGCGGCAAATGCTCATATACAACGAGCCAGAATCAAACAACGTAAACGATGCGCCTAGTCGACGATGCGTACTCACACGCAACGTCGACTACCACTCCACTTCCAGTGGATCTGAAACGGCTGGATAAAAGGGAATAAATAATGCCACAAAAGAATAAATAAGGCATATGTCATACGTGCTACACGCAAAGACAAAGAAATATAACGCTTGGGCCACTAAGCAGCAGCGCATCTGACGTGTCTTCGATGTGCGAATGTTTAAAAAAAAAACTTTTAAGGTTCTACCCAGCCACATCTGCCGGTGGGCACATGGTCTAGAAATACCTGCTGCGAATATAAAACAGTCAAAAACATTCCGAATCCCACAGTTGAGCAAAATAAATTTGCGAATTTGTGCGCATAAAAACCCTTCAAAAACTGCAGTCTTCTTAGCCACCAGGACTCTCGAGTTCTGTTGCCTGTTTTCACTGATGAAACGCTCTATCGTCCAACTCAGATTTAGAAAATAAAAGTTAATAATGCTCTTGTTTTCCAGGGCAAAATATGCAAAGGCAATAAAATTCCCTCCCTAAAACTTAGTCCCAACTACGCCTGTGAACGCAACCAATCTCATAAAAAAGAAGTGCCAGCAAAGAAAGCTTCCAATAAAAGCGAACGTCAAGAGAACAAAATAGGGCTACAGCGACTGCAATAAACTTTGCACTGCATCTGCCTTTTGCTGTGCTCAATGTGGCCTGAAATAAGCCCTTGGGTTTCTGATAGGAAGGGTTATGATCCATATAAACCACTGAGATGACTTTTCTTTCCCTTTCACCCAACTACCTGCTCCAATTTCACTGCTGTCAGCGCCTGCAAGATTAGCGCAATTTCGGTGCCACCTCCACCTAGAATGAAAAGACTATGGTATGATTTGCAAGAAACAGCATTACGCCTTGGTTCAGTGATGAAGTCGACATGTTAAAAAATACTTCAATTAGGCGCGTCAAAAGTTAATGTTAGTGATGTCCTGAGACAGCAGAAGAACGAAGAAATAAATTAGAGGACATATTGCCCTTCTGTCCTCAAGCTTCCTCACATTTCCAGGTGCATCTGTACCGATATACAAAACACCCACTGAAACGACGGCAGACCATACAAAGCTGCTATGACGTCATTGGCAGATCTGGTGCTACTGATGCTACGTGGCGACACACCGCTGGGCAATAATGATGAAAACTTGACGCCACTTCTTGGATGAATACCGTCAGCGTTAAGTTCATGAAGGTCAAAAGTGTTTCTCGCTGTTATACAAAGATGATGCTCATGCTATTTCATATTCACCGCGTATACGGTCTCAGTACTGCTATCATAACACCACTTAAAACTAGTTTTGGGTTGCCAAGATAACAAATATCTGTTGATGATCAAGCATCACCACCGTAATATCTGCCCGCAGAAAAATCCGATATCGTATAATCAGTCTCAATCAAAAGAATAAAATAAAATAAAATGAAATAAAAAGTAAGAAAAAATAGAATAATAATAATAAACGCTATCAGGGAACCAAACTAACTTGACCAGGCTGTCGAGGTGTCGTTGGAGTTCCAAATGGATTCCAAAGATCGACCGGCCGTGTTGGTTCCACAAACGATTCGAATTGAGCATCCACATACCTTGAGCGAATCGAACATAACGCAAACCAAACACACACCAACCACCTTTTTGTCATAATATCGTGTGACGCTAATCACAACCATGCAATTAAAGTGATATGCCAGCATTCAACATGTCTGGCCCGATTGCTTGTACGAACAACTGAAAATGGAAAATATTTCGCCAAATCTTAAACGTTTCAAAAGATGCTAGAAACGCCGTATCAAAAATCATAAGTGTTCGCGCAAGCTAGCAGAGTGACGCTACGACTGCGACCAAATTTTTTCAACAAACACACCTTTGTTCGCAACATGGGTGAATGAAGTCTTAACTGCAATTTCTTTTTTGTATGTTATGGTTT
>JPKZ01001631.1:48944-60208 GCA_000803305.1 Toxocara canis
CCGCACTCTCCCTCTCTCACTCTCCTTCGCATTTTTTGTGGATATTCGACACTTTTGAAGAATTTTCCGACATTGAACGCGAGAAACGGTCATGCAACATTCTGAAGCAGTTTCGACCTTTGTAGCTGCTAATGACCTCAAATTTAATTTCTGAATTACTATCTGTTAGCATTGCAGTCTGCTAAAGCGTTACTTACCCCCCTCCCCCACTCCCCCCGTCTTACTACAAAAAACCTGCACACACCGCTGAAAACATTCTCTATTAGTGCCAGCAGGATTAGTTCATACGACTACCCTATCTGCTAAACAGAAACACAGACTCCCCACAACAATACAGCATCTGCCGTCATGAGCGCGTCTATTATATATCTGTTACAAATAACGCCCGCGTCGTGCCAGCGCGTAACGCACTTCAGCATGACATCATCAGCAAAACATCGGGTATTTCAAAACACGCACTGATAACATCGGCAGCGTACGCATTATTTACAGTAACGACGTCCATTGAGAGAGTGTATAGAGGAAACCGCTAAGTGATGTTTTTGGTCCGCACAATCGTTCGATGTTAAGTGATCTTTTTGATCTGCACAATCAATCAATGATCCATACGGCAAGACAGTTCAGAGGGATTATTTGCCAGTCACTATGCGCTCCCCCCGAACGACAGTCGCCTTTGAACCGAATCTCAACTGGCTAACTCTCTAAAGCATCTAGCCGGAGGGTACATCACGCATTTAAAATTCTTCAACTGACATGCAAACGACTATCATTCACAGTTCAAGCGCGGTTGATCATCAATCAGTCTTCCTCAGCTCGTTGTCTTGTAAATTCCTATTTCGAGTCACAATCATCCCCAACAAAATTTTCGACGATTCTCATCGCGCAATCTTTGTTAATTTATGGAAAACCCTCCCCCTTATAAGTTTTGAGATCGCTACCACACTGAATGCTATACTGAAATCAGTTGTGTTATACTACATAAAATTTTAAAAAAACTTCTAGCTGACTTAATGCATACAGATAGAAAAAGCTGAGATGAAAGAACCGCAAAAAAAAGGCGCAAAAACCGGCTGTTTGCGAGATCAAAAAAAAAGCGCATTCAAAACGACCCGGTCTAATGCGAATGCTGCTGCGCCCTCAATGCCACTCACTGAGCACTAACCATCTAGTATAGACAAGCAGACAAGCAAGCGCTCCCTCTCCCTCTCTCAAACCTACGAAGACAACAAAATCAATGGCCCATACAAGCCATATGCATACACATCGATGCCCATCGATATCAAATGCAACTATCCGGTCGCCTTGACTCGATTTCAAAGATGCATACACCTCTGGAAGTGATTCAGTCATCAGAAATCACTTTTAGGCGATGATGCCTCCGTTTGATAATCTAATGCAGCTTGTAAAGCTAAGAAGCACAAAGCCGTCAATTAGAAGATCCCCCTCGGCGATGCTATTTGTGCTTGTAAGATGGATTAGCGGATTAGCTAGGACAAGCGACACTCAACGAGAATATATGAGCATGAACATCGCTGTTGACTCGAGCGAAAACAACATCGCTTCTTTGAGACTCTCGTTCACTTTTTGCATTACCCCAAATTCTGAACTCATTTGTAGCATTTAACAAGTTTACCTACCCTTTTCAATTCAAAAAGAACTGGTGCATAAGGTGAAATGCGAAGTCCGATTATTTTCCTAAAGCATCAAGACGATCACCGTCCCCCCTCCCCCAATAAATTTTTAAAACGCTCTCAAGAATAGCGAATGAGGAACATTCAGTATTGTGGAAAGTAGACGGTGTATCACTTACAATAACTGCTACAAAGAACTAATTGAACAAAAATTTGGTGGAGAAGTTGTGGGTCGATGGCAATGCCAAATACAGGCTTACAGGGAGGTAGCGAACATGAGGAGGGGAAGGGGGAAGGTGTGAACGGCGTGGAAGGCATTGAGCTAATCACCAGTGATCGCTCACCAAAGGCACGGCACTCCAAAATATTCACATAGCCGCCTTATCCGTTGTACTCAAAAATCGAAAATATCTCGGCTGATCTATTGTATTTAAGCAGTTTCAATTAATATATCAAAAAGTAGTAAGTAATATGGGATAGCAAAAAAATTCGAACCGTAAATGTTTGAGTACGAATCGCAGAAGCTATGATGTTGCTAAAGATAGTAATTAATAATAATGAATACAATAAATAAGGGATGTTATTAAGTAAAAATAAGTACTGATCGAAATTAGTAGTGCATAATTAGTAAAAAAATATATATTATTGAAAAAAATGCGCACGTATACTCAGTGAGTGATATATACATATAAGTGCACATATATATACATACATAAATATATATATGTGTATTTACATATATCAAACAAAATGATGATAGGGAATAATGTTGCTGGATGGGAATATTTATTTGTTTGTTAGGTAAATGATGAAGATAGAACTTTCCTCATAAGGCGCCATCACAAATAATAAACGGGAAAAAAAGCGAAACAAATCAGTGCATTATAAGCACTGCGTGAGTTTCGACATGAACTCATTTTAACAACATAACAACGTATAAAACACAAACAAAACCACGGAAATAATCAGAATAAGGGAAACAGCTGATCTGATCAAACATTCTGATCAGTAGTTCTGATATAAGACCTCTCCGCTAACTCTCGCTCCCCTCCAAATTCACGCCTACTATGGAGTTCCGAGAAAAAAAGGAGCCCCTTCCCTCTCCTCTCCGGAGTAGAGACCCCTTTTTTGAAGTTCCACGACCCCACTTCATGGAAATGCGGTATGCATGACAGCATACGGTCAAACTAAAACGTATATGCATATTTGCTTGGCGGAAAGCAAGAAGATGAAACAATGCGAAGCAGCAATTAGTGCAATCCCAAGGCAGTCGTCTAAGGTCAAACGACAACTGAAGTTCCATCAGTTAAGCGCACTTTTGCAATTTTCAAAATTTAAGAAATCAAAACTCAGTCTAACGCTTCCTTGCAAAAGTCTATGTCTCAAACTACTAGCTATACGCTGATAAGAAGACAACGCATACATGCCCATAACGTTTTCGGAATACATATTTTGGGTAGGTCCTCATATGAGCAATTTTGTCATGATTACGGTTCGGTTCCGTGAAGGGAGGAGTGGGGGGCGAGGATCGAGAAATGTTAATATTACATCCCAAAATAGAAGTCTTGCCGGCCACTCAAATTACCACCGCACTATTTTGTCTCACCCTTTTACTGGCATCATGGATACTTTAAACGACGTGCAAGAATAAAAGATCACAACTAAACGCACAGAGATAATATATACTTTACTAGTTATCACCGGCATGAAAAAAAAAAGATCAGCTGCATCCTTTGGATGGATTTTTCGATTATTTTAGAACAAGCACAAATATCCTTCCGCAATAAGTTAGAATGGCCTTTTCAATGAGCGTAGAGAGTAATCAATGCGTTAATCTCCGCATCGGTGCACCTCTGTTGTTACGCTTCACACCTCTCCTCAGTGAACTGTTAGTCTTTTAAGCGAAAAAAAAAAACGAAATTCTAAAAATATAGTTACTTTAAAATGAATGCACGAGAAACAAAGTGAATAGAGTGATTCCGAAAAGAATATATGGGCAAAACAGAGAATAACTACAAAAAGAACCTTGGGAAGCAGCGTTACGCCAAAATCAAATTCTCCCAAAGTTATCGTTGACTGCTGAGGTCGCAGATGACCTCCTATCTCAGGCATATATGATGCTACAATGATGATTTATTCGCACAAATAGGTAAAAGAAACAAGTTGTACACGGCATAAGACGCAACGACAAATATACCGCCCGGCGGAAGAACCATCGGGGGAGAATAGTAGAAAAGAACAATAAAGATAATGTATCTGCGTACAAGTTAACAGGAAAATTGAACATTCCACGTGGTAAAGTGCCACAGCGTTGGAAATAACAGTTTCATGAGACAGTACGTATTTACAGTAAGTGTAAGCATATGAAAAAAGGAGATAATTCCTCTGTGTATATATATATATACATACATGTATATGCAGATAAATATATATTTATACATGCTATATACATATAATGCAGCATATATAAATATATAGATCTATTTATATGTATATACATATATAAATGCTACCTTCACGCTAACAACAACGTTGCAGGAGGGTTTTGCCGTTGCTGAATGCAATTTAATCAACTAGTTACTCGACAGGCAAGAACTACTTTAGTGACAGCACAACGGAAATTTTGACATGACGAGAAGCACATCTTCCGCTGAAATGATTCCCTTCCTGTGATGTTCTTCCCTTTTAAGCTCTAGTGTTCAGAGAGCATGACGCGTTCGTAGAGCAATAAAAAGAAGATGGCAATTTCGAAAAGAATGCATGAGGAGAGACGATAGAGTAATTTTGAAAAGAACGCATGAAGGACGTAGATAACGCATATACAAAACAAAAAAAAACATCTGGTATTAAGCAGTGGACAAAAAGACTTCTAAAGAAAACTAATTACTGCGGGATATCGATAAACAATCGAATAGTTGAGATAGTCTAGTTATACAAAAGTAGAAATTATCAAATAGCTTCTATGATATACGATAAGTAGGTTCAATGGTATACGGTAGTATCTAGTTTCTGCGGTATACGGTACCCTTTCAAAGACCTCTCCACAACTGACCTATGAAAAGACGAGTGCAATATAACCTATGATTGCTTCATACGTTAAGCGCATATTCAAATGCTGGTTATTGAGCTGATCTTTGCATGTGCATTTCAAGTGACGAGCAAACCTGGCGGCATAATGAACGCGTAAAATAAGCGTTAGTAGGAGCGACAAGGAATTTGCATCAGTCTGGAAAAAGACAAGTTTTCCGTAGAAACGAACAGATTATTATATGCTCCTTTTTTCTCTTTCTCTCTCTCCACTTTTTTTTCTGCTTCTTGTTTTGAAATGATGTTTCCATGATTCAGTTCACCTCTTTCATTTTTTTTTTAAAAATTTTTTGCTGATTTCTCACCTTATCAACCACTTACCATCTATGGAAAAATTTTGGAAAGATTTTATGGAAACTAATGTTCGCCTGAAATATGTGAAAACTCGTTGCTGAACTGAAAGGGCGAAAGATGCTTTTGAGAGGTTTATGGGACCGATATATGAGACTTTAGTTGCGACAGTGTGTTGAATAAACGATGCCCTAATGCAAACGAAATGAACAACGAGATGAAACTTTTAAGTCGATCGACTTAAGGTATACAGCTTTCTTCAACGCTTTACGCTTAGACCTTTCAAGAAAATAAAATATAGAAAATAAAAGACATGCACTGTTTAAAAATATTCTTCCATAATTTCAATCGTTTTTCACTGCAGCCAATAAACAAGTTGCATTCGGAGGACGATTTGATCGTGATCAATAGTGACAAGGGAAACTAAATTATGCTCGCCCCTTCCGCTCGCTTCGGTCGACCGTGTAAACATGTCATATGTAGCGAGTTTTTGGTTCAAATAATGCAAGAAGACTAGCAAGATTAGCAAGAGGTCGAGAAGACTAGCAAGATTAGCAAGAGGTCAGGAAGACTAGCAAGATTAGCAAGAGGTCAGGAAGACTAGCAAGATTAGCAAGAGGTCAGGAAGACTAGCAAGATTAGCAAGAGGTCAGGAAGATTAGCAAGATTAGCAAGAGGTCAAGGAGAGGAATAGCCTCCGTACTCTAATCGAACAATAGGACGAAAAAGACCCCACGAGGAGGAGAAAGATTTTTAAGAAATGAAAGCACACAATGGAACAGATCAGTACGTTCATCTCCGGTACTAAAGGGGACAGGAACAAAAACAATGTGACAATATGAGTTACGGTGACGTCGCCGAAATTGAGCACTCCCACAAAGGTACTTTAAATGTATGCTGCAACGAGTCTAACATAACAAGGTCGATGCTCATGTACAGGCGTAATGAGGCGAATGCTCATGTATATACGCAACGTCAATAACCAAATAACGTCACAAATAATGAAGGCGTGTATTGAAGCAAT
Organism: Toxocara canis; assembly: GCA_000803305.1. Taxonomy (NCBI): domain Eukaryota; kingdom Metazoa; phylum Nematoda; class Chromadorea; order Rhabditida; family Toxocaridae; genus Toxocara; species Toxocara canis. Next base: position 54,978 of record JPKZ01001631.1, read on the forward strand.
CAAGTTAATATTAAAAGAGCGATACATTTTGCGTTATTTGGGGAGAACGTTCAATACTTGAACGACTCTTAAAACGGAATACTTATAAAACACACTGTTCGGAGAGCACATCTTGCGCCTACGTTAAGAAATGACTTGTTCGACTTTCGAGAGTGGATGGCAAAATACTCTAAGGAAAATGGAAGATAAGGAACATAGGAGATATGGAACGCATGTGATAAGGAATATAGGAGGAACATGGAAAAAGATAAGTAGGAGATAAGAAAATAGGAGATAAGTAACATTGACGATAAAGAACATGAAAGATTGACCACAAACGGGTAAACTCCCTGTGCATTGTTGGACACGTTTATCGACCAGGAAACATGGATGAAGAAGCGCTGAAAAATTCGATTTTTGCTTTTGGGAGGAATGCGTTTGCAACGAGATGCATAAATTCAATAATCTTAGCATCATCATCTATTCAGCGCACATTACAGCACACAGTTTCGAGGGCCATACATTTTTATGACGATCCTTTGTTCATTTCTTTGAAGATCTCTTGAGAGATTTAACAAAAAAAAAGAAAAAAAGAAAAATTTCCCAAATCGCAAACTTATACGCTTAAGCACATTATCCTTGTACATGCTGATTTAGCAAAATGGCTCATAATTATTCTGTACTAAGTATAGAGCAATGTGTTATCTTTGTATATACCACCACATACGAATAGTTCATTTATAATCCAATTCGATACATTTTCCCCTTGTTCCTTTTCCCTTCTCCTCTCTCCTCCCTTAGACCGTCGCTTAAGCGTCTTTTGCAGGATGTTTTTTGTAAAATGTTGCGGGATTCAGTCGACTATTATTTCTATAAAACCATTTTGATCACCTTTTGGTTTCGGTTCGATATTTAGCACACCGTTTCTACCACCCTCGGCCAATGGAGCAGTTAACGCTTTTCTGATAGCGCTACGGTTCGATATCAACATACGGCTTGCGATGTCAACGTATGAATATGAGGTCAAAAAATAGTTGGTGTAAATTTGGCCTAACACGATGGTCGAGTTGTATAAGCATTGCCCAGCTGTTCCGTTTGTATTTATCGGCAAATTACCCTACTTTAAGGGGTAACATATGCGAGTGTTATAGCGTTGAACATAACAACAGGTGTTGATCAGTAGTTACAACTGATAAGTAAATAATCTCTGTCAGCAATCCAAAAAAAAGCGTGCAAATTCCTCCATTTCAACAAAATACCCTTTGCGCCCATCATTTATTTTTGTATAGCGATATGATTCCTAGCTCTGACCATTTTTATTTTCCACTTACTTAGTTACCTACAAATATGAAAGTTTCAATGACAAACATTTTAATCAATTTATTTCGGATATCTTAGGTGTCGAATGCAAAGCGGTGATATATTGACATTTGGTGATATTCTATAGGCGTGACAGCTGCCCAACAGCTACCCATTCACTTAGCACTGCCAGGCACCTGTTCCGCCTTATCAGCTAAAATTCGTTGATGCTAGTTTAACAACAAGAAAATATAAATGTGCACATGAAAAGACAACAAAATACGCCGATTTGCTAATAAGAGAAAAAAAAGGGTAACTTCCTTGGACAGTCGAGTTTTTTTACTCGCAAAATTTCTTTGATCAATCAATCACTCCTAATAAATCTATCAACTCTTCGATGATCATTTCGCCAGCATGTTTTTTTTTTTGATTTTTTTTGTTTCGACGTTTTGATGATGATTTTGCTTGATCATATGTTTGATCATTGATCATTATAAATCATTGATTACTGAGCATATGTTTGATCATCTTAATAAATCAAGATTATGATGATGACCATCATCGTATGTTTTGATGATCGTTTCGCCAGACTAGACACAGTCATATGCGGACAGACACAGCTAGCTTTGCTTTGTAAGAATCCATAATGAGTAATATGGGAGGACGAGATTTATTATGAAACATGCAAAAAAAACCAACAACAACAAAAACATAAGAAGACAAAGGCACGGACAACATATTCCAAAATATGTCAACAATAAAAGTTAAAACTACAAATGAAGTACTGGACCGGCCAAACGTACTACAATTAGAAAAAATTAAAAATTACGCTGCTCCGACTGGCCAAATGGGCAAAATAATAAGACAATAATGGAAACACTGCTCTTTACTTTAATATCGAACCCTTTATGCGAACCCTCAAGCAGCGATTCCATAGAAAGAAGATGGCGCCACTGTTTTTCAAAGCTTCTCAAAAGAGGGTTCGGCTGAAGGAGTGAAGATTTACTCTATAAAATTTTTCAAGACGACGGTCAACAAAAGGAGATGTGACCCTACATTCCACAGCATTCGGAGAGGAAATGAACAACACAAAATGTTGAAAAAGGAAAATTTACCATAAGAGAGATGCCAAGATTTGGACTTCGTTCGACAAGGTTATTCGATATTTATTGCTGCCAGTATCTCTGCGAGCGAGTAATCTGCCATCAAGAGGGATCTATTGATTGTAACGACAATTTCCAGTTGATGTTTAGCCAGTCGATGCTTTGCTTTGCAGTATGCTTACTGTTAAAACTAGTCGAGGAAGACGAAGCACAAGAAGTTAGTGCCAATCTTAAAGGAGTGGAAGGAAACGAACAGCTTATCATTGCTATAGGTTGCTCTCTCAGTGATGATTACTGCGCGTCGCTTCTCGACGGACCGCAATAGCGATTTAAAAACTCTTTTCTATAAATATGCCTAAAATTGGCTTCTTAAGCAGTCTGAGGATGCCAACGAACAAAAACTACGGGTCGCTTACTTAGTGCACATGTCTGTCGAGTTCGTTACCCTGTATCTCAAGCATAACTTACTTAATTATTCAAAAGAACGAAAGGCAAAAAAAACACTAAAAACATTTATGGCGATGCTGTGTCAAGCACTTACCATTTCTTGAATTACTCCGCACTCGACTGTTCCAAAGTATTTAGCCAAAATTGCTGCTCATATCGATGCCGAATTCGACTTTACTCATAAAGTTGTCATAAGCGAGCCTACTCGCGGTTATTACATGTGTATATGTCCAGCACTCGCCATCGCCAACTAACTGGATGCGAACGTTCAATCGGCCAATCGCTTTAAAACCTCTTGAATGACCCGTTGATCGTAGTCATGGATCCTTTCGCGTTTCAATTTGCCAACTCGGCTGCGCTCTTCAGCACTCTTCACGTTTCGCGTTGGAATATTCCTTAAGATGCCAATCGTTAATTTATGCAAAAATATATCACAATTTTAGCTGAGATCAGAATATCGCGACGCTTGCTTGCATGTATCACATTCTCCGTAATCAACTCATAATTATACATTTCACTCTCTCTCTCTCAATCATATGTCAACTGAACATCGTTTTACAAGTCCATCCTTAAAAAGTTACACATCGACAAGCACGTATCAACCCTTAAAACTAGATTTTACTTAACATATACTTCGTTAGTACAACCTTGACTTATAAATAAACTTGATCTAAACGATTTCATATATGTAACGGAATCTGTTATTTTATGCCAATCCATACATATTTCTTCCGAATTTCTCCCTTATTAACTCCTCCAAATATCGCAAAAACCTACGAAGAGCTCACTGATAAGAAAAGTTGTCGAACTATTCAATGCATAAAATTCTTTTCTTTCTAAGATGAAAAAGTTACTTTTTAAGTGCGAATTCCCATGAACCATTCGAATCATAAACGTCGTAAAGGATCGACGCGACTGCTGTCAACGTTAAGTATTTTGAACCTGATTTCCACCTAAATTATATCAATTAGTAAAACGAATATTACAGAGAAAATATTGAAACGACTCTTAGCAATATAATACGATTGGTGATACATTCTGTAATCTTCCTTCAGATAGATGACACAAACGTGCTGTTAAAACTAGCACAAAAAAATGAAACCTGCAGTTCAGTACAATGTGGCAAATCAGCGCGTATCTATTTTTCATTCCAGTATGGAACAGAAAGAAACTTTAGCTATTCTCTACATCTTCAACCAATATTTCTGATGGATATGAAATGATCAACACAGTCAGTATTAATAGCGAGCTAAGTGTCGTAAATGTTAAGACACTAGATTTAGTGTCTAAGAAGATAATATGTAGAGGGCATGGATGTATTGCGATTGCCGGAGAACTGCAAATATATCTCATACACCTTGTGAGTCACAATATGTTGGAAAATAAAAACCAACATTGGCATATCGCCACTCTTTAAGCAATTTGCCGATAAGTTCGCTATGTCTGTCAGCTGTCATCATAGACAACATTGGCCAAGAACGAAGCATAAAACTGGAGGGAGAAGCACTGCATTCTTAATACATTTTTTTGAGCTAACAAGTGAATAAAGGTTGTTTTATGTTAATGCCTCGTATGCCCGACCAGTACGTATAACTGTTAGCCACAACTTCATGCAATGCAACTTGATATAACCGTGATGCAAATATCTGGCAAGTTGTCTGGAGTCCATTCCGGGCCCAGACAAGGATGGTAACCCCATTTGGCTCTAGCTTTTGAGATAAATTAGCTAGACTCCGGCTCCGCTGTCTGAGAGAACCTGGCTTTGTTCCGGTCTCATGATTGCTTGGCTCGAGCTCCACCCTATGGATGGGTTTGGCTTCAACTGTGGCTCCGTGCTTCCAAAAATTTGGCTTCAGCTCTGAAATGCGAGAACACGTGGCTCCAGCTGTGGCTTCACAGTAGTCCCGTCTCGGTCCCAAAAAATACAGACTTTTTACAATCGGACCATCTCCAGGAACGTGCATACGATATGGCATTTCAAGAATGCCCAGAACACTTTTGCCTCTAAAGTCTTTAAATCACTGATCGCTATTTGCACTTCGTCAGACACTCTAAATTTCCTTTGCTAACACCAAAACGAAAACCTTGAATTGGGTGAACGTTTATTGGACTGAATTATGAAAACAGACAGGAACTAACTCAATGTATTTGTCGAGAGGAAGTTTACGAGCAATAACGCCTGCCTCATTAGCAGCCTGCAATGAGGCTTGTTTCGGAAGGCGAGGCTCACTGGTGCGGTCCACTATCCCGCCTATCACAAACACTTCATTGCCTTCTACCTGCAAAAATAAGCACAGCTCATTATTACGAATACAACTACTCTAGAAGGACATAACGATTAATAGGACAGCAGTTAACTATACCATACTTCTACAAGAGCAGAGTACACGCTCTCGCTCTCTC
>JPKZ01001631.1:63730-75465 GCA_000803305.1 Toxocara canis
TACAATCCTTCCCCGCTGCAATTCAAGCATTTATCAAAAATGATACGAAAAGCTACATAAGAACGAATTTGAAACTTTATTATCCCGTATCCGGACTAGCACAGTACTTCGAACACTCATTCAAATTTATTCCTCATCAACTTGTTGCTTTTTAAATGATCGATATCTGACAAATAAATATAGCGCTACATAAAAGTTTTCAAGCAATAACGGCAACAAAAACGCTTACTCCAGATAACTGGCCAACGAGCATTCCTGACTCGCAAGAGCATTTTTGCTTTCCACACAGCACGCCTCCATGTATTCCTTAGCAAGTCCATTGTTCACTTAAAACAGAGTCACTTCAAGCAAAAATTTCATTAGTTTACGACTCCCGATTCGGCATCCAAGGAGGCTGGTTCCCTGACATTCTGTGGATGCTTAAGTTGCTCACCTAAACTGGCGCGCTATTTGCACATAACTTATGCACCTCTTCTCTCTTAGACGAAATTATCTCTGTACAAATTACTCGTAGTATCTACAACAATGTAGATGCAACGAAAGTAACTGTTACGATGCATCACACAGGGAATAATGAATGATACAAGCAACTGTCTCTATATGTTCAATACAGAAAAGATCATATAGGCCCGTGTTAGCTACAATCTCTTCTAATATTTTCGATTTGTGATCGAGTGAGTCACCGGATACGTAAAGTCGAACGTATATGTGCGCGCGTATATTAGATAAATTTAAGGCTTTACAAAGCAAAGTAAGTGTAACACAACACCTCACTCAGCATGCAATCGAATAATAAGTGTTGTTGAGAACCATCGAATCAATAAATTTTCGATTGTGATCCATATTTGTGGATCATTTGTAATATTTCTTTCCTGATGTGATGGCGATCGCTTACGCTTTTTTTTTAGAACGGAAGACGAATACTAGAATCGAAAGCTGAGATGACAGTATTATAAAGGTACAGAACAATGCACTCAACATAAAACCAAAATTCAATCCTCAAACATCAAATCTACAAAGCATGCGGGACTAACATTTTGTACAGTTACTACTTTAATACTTACAACTTTTAGTGATATATTTTACGTGAAAAAATAACCAACCTTATGCTAACTCGGACCCACTACCGCTTTTATAGCACTGAAATCGATTGTAAAGAACAATGAACCTCCCGTCTTCTATACGCTTTACTTGATTCTCAATCGTCATACAGGCAAAATGTCATCCGGTTCTTCGAGATCGTATGGGACGAGAGGGTACTGCCACCTCGCCCTTTTAACTGGCAAAACTGTCAACCTAGAAAGTTAACGGTGATAGCTGAAAAATGAAGGATCAATCAAACTTAAAAAACGGACATCTGACACAGGGCTGAACGCTTAACCTATGATGTCTTAAGCTTTAGTTAATTTCATACTGTTACCCCCCAATCATCAATTCCCAGACCTCACCAATGTTCATGAAGATTTCAGCTGGCGCCGCTCAAGCAACAGTCGCAACAGTCAATACACAAATGGATAACCAAAATTCTCCATATGCACCAAAATGTTCTGCCTATTCGCATAAAAGGTGCAAGCGAAGTCCACCGCCGGTGCCCCTCTTCGAACCTCAAACATCAATTGCTTAGGAGCAAACAATACAGACTATACCATCTATGCAAAGCGAGTAATTATTAAAGTAACCTGTTGATGAAATGTTCGAGTTATTCAAATAGCAACAATCCTGAATAATGTCGAATTATCGATCCCCTCGTATCGAAATTTGAAATCACTTTTTTTCCCGATCAACGATCACTACTGATCGTCCCAACCACGGAAACAGACAACGATATCGGGATTCAATGAACCGTTAATCGATTATTGCTGGACTGCTGATTGAAGATCACTTAGTGAATCCTTCATATTAATTGTTTTAATTTTTCATTTAAAATTTCAACATATAACAACACAACAACAACAAAACAATAAGGCAATATTGCAGAAATTATTCGATCAAAGCAAAATCAACGAATCGCTGTGTTCAAGTCATTTCGACTAGGCATGCGGCAATCCGATGATCGAAGCCAATTTTTTGACAACTGGAGTGTTATTATGCGTGTTTTAAAAACAAGGAGTGTTAAAACAACACAACAGTAGTGAACGATCCGGGTGTTATAACAACGGAATTGCAATGTGATTTTAAAAAAAATCTTTTTGAAATTTTGCCCGGAGTGTTTTAAAAACATAACAGTAGTCAATGATCGGGGTGTTATAACAACGGAATTGCGAAATTTTCCTCATATATCTACGTCAAAAAGTTTAGCAAAAATTTCAAAAAAATTCATGAACGTTGCAAAACACGTATTCTTAAGCATTGTTACACATAAAAATCGCTAACTGCAATAAAAATTCAGCAACAAATATTGAAAGAACAAAAGTAAACGTTAACAAAAATGAAAGCTAAACGACTAAGACCTCTCAACGTTATTGAATTCGGCATCTATTCTAAGTTCGCTTAAAAATTTCGAAACGTATAAAGGAGGAAGAGATTAACGGCTGATCGCAAATATCATTTCATTTCTAATTGCCCAACAAAGCTTAAAAAACATTTTTCCAAGTATACGTCCCAAGTTATTCCTTGTTGTTCAAAAGCAATGAATGGCCCATTCGTCAACTGAACAGAATTTCATTTATTCATTTATCGAGGTCATCCCTTCCGGTAAGCAGAGGTGGCGGCGAATGATTCCTTTTGTCTATCTCATGCTTTACGCCAAAAGATACTTCTTCGCATAATGTACTCTTAAAATGACTACCCGCCGCTCTCTTTGCACTGCCCAAGCAGATAGTGAATTTTATTGACGAAAGATAGCAGATGAACGGACACCTCGTATTTTAAGCCGACTTCGGTAGTGTATTTCATAGCACTTCCGGCAGCAATAACTTCTGATAACTGAACATGAAGTGCAACCTATTCCTGTTAGACTTAAACGATTTTCAGAGAATTTCTATCGTGCCAACGTATCGCTTCCATGCGGCAAAAGATCTAAACGGGTATGAAAATAGTCTTTTTCAATACTTTACTATTTTACTACATCCGCAGAAAATACCATACTAATCTTTCCACTGGCCATCTTCTAGTAGAATCACATGAAACCATGAAATAATGAAAATCACTTGTGTTGTCCATTACCAAAACCTACTTAAGCTACCGTCGTACACTTGGAAAACTATCAACAAAGCTACAAAAATGATAACATAAATCTCATGATCAAATTAACTTCAGCGCATCAAGACTATATACTTTGAGAGAAACAAAATGAAGTGATTCACAGAAAGCGGACCATCGACATAAGCAATCGAATCTCCAGCAATTCATTCATCAGATTATATGCCCCACGAACTCTTATTGGCAAACTTATAAGCCGCTGATTTCGCAGCCAAAAAACCGAGTACGTGAATTTAAGGTCTCAGTTTGCAGTCGTCTAGTTCGAACGAAAATACACTTCTGCTTGCTCACAAGTAAAGAACCTGCTCACATCACAACATATGAAAAAAACGATCCCAGAATTACGCTCTGAAGGAGTAAAGGGGAACTAAGAAGGGCATGGAGAGAGAGAGGAAGGTGGAGGAGGGGAGGGGTTGAAGAGCGATATTCCCATTTGATATAACCAAGAGGAGGTTTATTTCTATTGAATATTGAACAGTATAAGCAACATTCAGTTTTACCAGTAAAGTTTCTAGTTTTCCTAAAAATTCCGGCTGGCGACACCCAATCAATACCTCCTGCTGTCACTTTGGCAATCCAAGATAATGTAGTGGGCCCTTAAATGCCACAGGCTGTAGACGGACCTCATTTAACTTAAACCCAAATAAAGATACGATTAAGTTCATTTGTCGACGTCTTTAGATGGTTCCTCAGAATCCTTCGATGGTCCTTCAACGACTTCTAGTTGGGCACGGAATTCGGGAACCGACATCAACCTCTCCAATTCGCTCTTCCGATTTACCAAATGTGATGGAATATCTTCGGCACTGGTCACCACCATTGCGCCTTTTAATGTTTTACGAGATTCCGCTCTTAGCAATGCTTTCTTCGCGTTACCTACAAAAACTGCTGTAATCTTTGACCTCTGCAAAGCAACTATAAGATCTCCAACATCTCAGGCTACATAGCAGCTCACTCGAACATAGCGATCTTGCATAGCCAGGCAGCACGTGCTTATATAGCTAAGTGACTGACTCGAGCTCGATCTCCTTGTAAACAATTAATGCACAATTCCCTCATTGAGCCTTATAGTGCACTTCAGCTGCTTATCATACGACTGACAGAGTAATGATTCCGCACTGAAATTCCATCCAGGGAATGATATTTTGGAATTCAGGAAAACTATAATAAAAACGAAGGTCACTTGTGCGTTTAAATGAAGCAATTGCAGTAGCACACGTTCTGCGGTAAAAGACATGCCAATAACAACGCGATGCTGTGTCGGCCGCGTTATTCAGTAAATTTATTTAATTATAGTAAAACGACAACGCAGAGAAAATGTATGTCTAAAAGTGAAACGACCGACTTGTTTAGCGGCTGCACATGTTCAGGCATAGGCATATTTCTTATCCCTAATTTTAGATCTGTGACTGAAGGTGGTGTATGCAGGCCGCCGATCTGCGATAACTGGAAGCTGATCTCAGTAAAACTTTTTGCAGTTCGCACAGAAGTTGCGACACCTAATTCCACGGCAGCCACATAGCAATACCAAATGAGTGCGAGAACTCCTCCATGATGGGGAAGGGCTTCTTGCATGAACCGATTCTGTTTCTCACAATGATAACAGCAAGAGTCACGCCTATCCAAATCTCTACTTCGAATACCCTCGATTTTTGTAGTTTCTGTGGAATAGGGTTAGTTACCTCCAGTGACTGATGGCGAGGTATGGGTTAGTCGAAATTTACGCTTGAGGAGACCAAAGACCCTATATACCCTTGGATTTCTCTCTCCTCACCTCATTCGATTCTCCCACACAACAGGAAACTTAAAAGCATCGAGATTCTGTTCGGACGTTTATTAAAGAAGACCCTAGTCGAATATCGCTGAAATGATCCGGCTTCAGCTTAACAAAACTGCAAATAGATCAAAAGAAAAAGAGAAACCCTGGTCAACCAATATAGGGCTCATTCAAATGAATCAACAACTTCTGATACCACACTTAGTTCCACCTCGTTGCATCTCTTTCGGTCCATTAAGTGTTCATGATTTATCACCAACGAATAATTAATTAGTGTTCCCTGTGACCCTCAATCCATTTGCGTGAAGTGTTTCTAAAAGTTTGTTTCTTTTCAATGGCTACAAATTATCAGCTGACGTGCGTCCGAGGATCAAACGTTTTTGTAAATTGTTTTTGAGCTGTACTAAAATGTTCCCGAGCCTATCATAAACTAAAAAATTTGTATCAATTATAGCGTCGACCTCAACACGTCCATAAGTCTTCTTAAAAGTCTCAACAAATAAGGCAAAAATCCTTAACGTAACTTCATTCGGTATGTCGAACATTTTTTCTCTAACGCTGACGTCAGCTGCAACTCACTGAAGTCTGTGGCTAATAGGTTAGCTGCCATGCTGAACGAAGAGATTTGTCGATAACCAACCTATACAGACGAAATTTCTTGCCAGCCACCTCGAGATCAGCGGTGTTCACTTTGGAAACGTCTATCTGCACCGGATCTGGAATGATATTTTCTCGCTTCCCCTTCTTTTTCTTCTTCTTCGGAGGCTCTTCATTACTGCTCTCTTGCAGCTGAAAATTCAATTACCTTCCCAGGTAAAAATTACCTCGTAATTCACGGAGTGCAATGGTAAAAAAAATGTGCACACTAGGCTGCAACCCCCAACTGCTGAAAAGAATCAGGGAAAGGAATAAATCCAAACGAAGAGAGATGAAACCTTGATATTACGACTAGGACAACATCGACAGGTGCGTTCTCGGCACGCCTCAACGAATAATGCTTGCTTCACGAAGAACTTTTACTTCGAATGAAGCCTTCAAGATCTATAGAGCTCACAGTCCTCAACAAAAGGATTTATTACAGCAGCAAACTAAGCAATTTGTTGTTGATGAGCGATACTTTAGCATGAAACTCTCTAGTATCTGCGAAACAGGAAGGCTACGTTGAGAAGACTAGATTTTTAAGAAACAAACGATGGAAGGTTCATTCAAGGTGAAGTCTACCTTATTCGAAGCAATTTATCAAGTGACTTTTCATTGCATACCCAGTGAAACAACGTTAAGCATATGCCATTCAATACGGACAAGAACCAACAAAGGGTTAGGACTGAATTAAGAAAAAGTGTAGAACAAATTGCTTCCCGAATATTACTTGACTTCGACTGGTGCGGCGAATAAAAGAAAGCCAAACGCTTTTCGGTTTAATTCCTTTTTAAAATTTTAAAAAAGAATCTGCTTTCCCTAAGACGAAGTTTCGGAATGACTTCTGAAAAGGCATACCACATCTTCAATACTTTGATTTATATCACCGATATCGGTATTGATGACAACGCAGTCGTAACCCATACGCACAGCTCTCCGTACAAGCGCTAGAGTCTTATCCGCATTGCCTTTATGCTGAATATTCATCTCAGCGAATTGAAACTGATTTTCGATGAATGCCGATGCCATCGTTCCGACGAGAGTCTGAAAACGCAGTTTACATCATTCCTCGATAGGCTAATTACGTAGACGTTAGATAACGTCGTCTCAATACTCCAAGGGTCGAATAGACAGTTTGCCTTATCTCCAGAAGAGACATGCAAAACAAAAGGAGCGGGGATGGGGAACCAGTGCGGAAAGAAAGCGAGTGACAGAGAGGGTGTTAGCTTAAATGGCGAGATAACATGACGGCGTTTTTCGTAAAAATGAAAATTCATGCTGAAAACCCGCGGAGATGTGTTCAGTATGTGTTAACCTACAGCTTATTCTCTGTGAAGTGCAACCCATGCACTTCCCGTTTTCCATAAGCTAGCTTCCAAAACCTAAACTCCTTCATATTGCATCATTTTGGTCATTGTAAAATCCACGTCTATACGTTTTTCTCATTTCCCCTACAAATCGAAAGGAGTGGAAGCGACAAAAAAAAAATGTACAGTCGAGTCCAAATGGTACAGTAGCTATCAATACCTCAATTTCTAGCGAAATATTCCCAATGAACTGAACTCTTAATGGCAGTTCCTGGAAATGTTGAAACAATTAAAACATGATCTGCTGCATGCTCCCCCATGAAACTGTTAGTTTCGCACAAATCATCCATGATTCTCGAAAGTGACCAACTGATTTAGGAGGGGGGGAGGGGGGAGGAGTAGGCGGATAGGAGGTTTAAATGAATAATTGATCAGGGGCTTTTGAAAGTGACCAACTGATTGCAGACCGTGAAGAACAGCTGATTATTTAAATGGCACTGACAATTACGAAATGCTCGCAAAATTTAGCGGCCAATCAGCCCATCACAAAAAATCGTACCTATTCAAATCGATCTCTAATAAATCAATTACGATGAGATCCGCCCAACAAAAACGACCATCTCAAACATTATGGTCGTTTACCAACCATATCGCCTCACTTCATCGCTCTCACACATCACAAACTTCGATAAACATAAACATCAATTTCAATGTTTCAGACCTAATATTTTAAAGACTAATGTTTAGCTGAACTGGCTCATGACTGTTCTACATGGACAACCCATAAAGGGACTGACTAGTTTACGCTACCCTTTTCCAAAACAAAATCATTCGAAAAGCAGTAACTATAAAAATATATTGATAAATCAGTGAAGATAATGCCAAATTTGTCTCTACAGTAACGATACTCAATTTAACACAACAAGATGAATATGCTTTATCGATCACAGAATATTAGCACCATAAAATGAAAGATCGAGCATATCATAAATGAATCACATTTACCAAATTTGATATCACAACGTGAGAAATACAATGGCACACAGCAACGCACAGTTCTAAAAGTATCGAATAAAAAGTAAGTCGACAAGATTATATACAGAAAACTTAAGAAATTCCCTAGCAATCCTCCGATAAAAACCTCTGAAACTTACAAATTTCCAAAGAAACAATTATTAATACAACTACTATTATTATTATTAACATCATTATCGCTATCGTTACTACACCACAGCTTTGCAGTGAAAACGGAATATATAACAAACAACCCGCAACCAAGTATAACATCGAAAATCACTACTTCTATTAGCAAAACAACAAAAAACGATAAGACAATACGAAGCCATAAATCGGACTGTATTCCTAATTTATTTCACTCGACTATTTTCAAAGCTGGCACTAACTTTCCACGACATTCGCCAAAACCAATGCGATAGCCGTGACCTTCACACCAGCCTGAAAATTATTGTATCAGCAAATTCATCTCTAAAAAAATATCACTCAAGTAAGAATACTTTCAGCCGTCAATAACCCTTACAAATTTGTGACGTGAAGAGGCAATTCCAGGTAACCGGAAGGCTACCCCTCACTCTTCCTCATCTCCCTGCCAGCCCTCACTCTCCCCCCATCTCCCTGCCTACTTACTCATCCGACTTCTTATTAAAAGACATTTTCACTGGAATGGAAGAAAGAAAAGATTTCCGCAAGTTTATAAAAATAATATGATGAGTTGCTCAACCCTGTTCATTAAAAACTCCCTTCTCCGATCCAAAGGACCCTTAAGAAAAAAATCCTAAGTGAGATGGCGTCGTACCTTCCCCCCCCCCACCCTATGCAGTACAGCTCGATTCTTCACATGCCTCGATTTCAATTCTTTCACGGTTTTACAATTTTCTCGAACTACATCCGATGGCTATCGTTTCTTTTCATGACAAAGGAAAAATGGCAGTCATGATCAACGCTGCTATAAGTGGAAGCTGCTTAGAAAATTTGGTTAGATTTCCACTGCAATCGGTCTCATTCCAAGTTGCACGGTTAATGCCCCTTTATCTGATCACATAATTCCTCAGTCTAAACATCTAATCGTTTCTTTCCAAAACCATTTTCATTTATCACTCTTAGATCTCTATATTCAAAAAGCATACCAATATAACAGAACTAAAAATAAAACAAAGTACTTAGCAGAATGCCGCAAAATACCTCGTAAAGTGACTTCATCGTTGTCGTTTATGAATTTCCGCGTTTGATCACCAACAGCGACCGTTTTCATGCCATTCCATGACAATTCGAGCATCGACCCGAAACTACTCTCTTCCTTAATACCATAACGTTTGAAATCGCAATGCGGTCAATTTCATTTAGAAGCAGTAAGCCCATTTCAGTTTTTGATACTGCAGAAAAAAACAATGCATTTTTCAGCATGACTTCATCAGCCAGTTTTGATGAATGAAATCATTCGAAACGAACAGCAGTACTATCTTTATTCAAAGAACGGTACACGGGAAGAGATGCAAACATAGAAGGAATGTAATAAGATAATACTTGAGATAGAAAAGATGATAAAAATTTTAGCTTCCTCCAGCGATCTCTTTTCTGAGAAACAAACGATTGATGCGCATGTACTGTGACTACTGATTAAAGTGGTAACCAGTCAGTCTGTACTCATAAATTAAATAACCTAAATGCGGTACAGTATGAGGAGATAATTGCATTACTGAGGAAGAAGATATCGGTAATAATTAAAATCACGTCAATTACACTGTAAGAGGGGAGGACAATTTGGAGGTGGAGAAGACTGGAGAGAAGAGGAGAAGGGGAGGAGGAAGGAAGCAAGCCAAACCCCTATATTGTTGCGACGGCTAACGTAACCCACAATAAATTAAAAATGAAATTTTAGTGCACAATACTCGAAATGATTTTAATAAGGAATTTGGGAACGAAACGGGTCAACATAATGAATGGTCATTGTTGTCGCCGGCTTACAAATGTTCCTATTTTTCTACTGCAACTCAACTGAGCAGATCGCAATAAAAAGTTACCGTTTTGCTCAGCACGACTTCAGTAGATAAAGCATGAGGAAAAGATTGAGGCCACTTACAGGTCCAGAGATAGTACCCGATCCCATCAGATCACCTGCGCGGATATTACACCCGTTACAAGTATGATGTACAAGTTGTTGCTTGATCGTCCAGTACATGTACTGAAAAATATTACAATCATAGGCTGTACAGATGTAAAGTATCAGCTGAAATCGGAACAAGAACATGTCACAATATGGGTGAAATGAAGAAAAAAAACTTCTTTAAAAAGGTGTTCATTCTCGTTAAATTTTCTACAAGTATATTATAAAGTAATGTTACGAAAATAATGACCGTTACAATCGAAATTTAGAATCACTTCATAGAAATATTCTCATTGGATTGCCTCAAATGACGAACTGGAAAAACATATAACGCTTAATTTCGTTTACTGACAAAGTGGAAAAAAACAAGAGAAATATTATTGGCAAACCTTAAAGTTGGAACGGCATACAACGTGATCAACATCAGAGCCTTCCGCTGAAATAAAAACCAAATGGAACCGCTCAATAAGACAAAATAACTTATTGTTTATAAAAGATGCTGGGAGCTTGAATTCTATATATAAAACAAATGGACGCCTATAAACTGTTTTAGTGGATTATATCAGAGGAAACAAAAAAAAAGAGACAAATTCTGATTAAATGACACTCCAAAGAGGAAAAGCATTTGGGCTAAACGCTCTCTACGTAAAGAGTACTTTTAACTGAGCAGCGGTGAATTGTCGTTCCAACAAAAATATGAAATCTTACGTTTGATGGTCACCTCGAGATATATATCGAAATTATACGCATCATCATGCTTCAAATAGGGTAAAGGCGACGGGTCCTGAAATATAGAAAAAGCGCTGAGTTGGAAAGAAATTAGCTCGTTTATCGATTAAAGAATCTGCATAAGCAACGATAAATAAACAGAGAGAAAAGACTCTCGGTTATATGAGACTCTCCATGACTGAACGCAGAAAAAATTTATCATTAATAATTTTCTATTGGAAGACGAAAAACGCTCAAAATTTCACGGTTCGCTAATGTAGCTTGCAGAAAACCGCTGCTGCGAGCCAGGATGAGGAAACACTTCAGAATTATAAATTCTGCATCAATTCTGAACATGATTTGCAAAAGTTTCGGTATTATCCCATGAGCAAAGCATCTAAACGGATTGAATAACCCCTGACCTATTTGATCGCCCTAACCCCTACCCTCATCCTCTCCCTCCTCTTTCGCCGTTCATCAATAACCGTGGACATTTGATATGCTTACCTGTTTCATATTATCGATGATAAACGGTGCGAGCGCGTCCATCGTTATGACCCAAGGTGAAATGGTTGTTCCAAAACTTTTGCCAAGAAATGGCCCCAAAGGCACAGATTCCCATTTTTGAATATCGCGGGCTAAAACGATAAAGACCACGACAGTGTCCAAAATTGTGTAGCGCTTCTACTGAACTCTAAGAAATCAGCCACGCCGACATGCAGAATGGAAGGTTTGAGAAACTGAAACAACCTCAGCTATCGCCTTCAGTGGCATGCAACTCCGTGAGCATTGCAACAATAAAAACTTTAAATGCATAGGAGATATAAACGTTCATCAGAGAAAATAAACCAGAAATTGGAAAAAAAAAATCGCTTTTTTAACCCTGCCAGACAACTGATGAACGAGCATTTCACCCGACTTGACTTGATTGCCCTGCATCCCTCCCCCCCCCCCCCCCCCCCCCCCCCCCCCCCCCCCCCCC
>JPKZ01001631.1:84376-108289 GCA_000803305.1 Toxocara canis
ATATATATATATACACATACATATATATATATATATATGTATATATATATATATATATATATATATATATATATATATATATATATATGTTAGACGTTTCTTCAATGTTGGGAATTTTAAAAAATAATATAATTGAACGTATTTACAGTCACTTTATCAATGAAAACTAGTGACAGTGACACAACGCATTAAACTGTACCACATGGAACGTTCTAACAATTACACATCGCTATTGAAATGAAAATATGAAACGCAAAGCATCAAACACTTTCTTATCTGCGGGGAAAGAACGATTTTTCGAACAATGGCATCAAAAAAAAGGGTCCTAGTTGAAGTGACATTGAATAAAAGGATTCCCTACGTTTCTCTGCAGGCGAATTATACACCTATATTACCTAAGTCTCGGTTGATTTATGCGGAATTCGTATAGCCAAACAGCGACTTCTATAGAAATTTCAAGCAATTAGCTAAATGTTAGACCGTCAACTGTGCGCCAACAAAATTGCATCAAAAAAGTGCCTATAAAACCATCCTCCAAAAGAAGCTCTATACCATACAAACTGATTGATGAAGAACCATTGAAATGAGGTGTACATAAATTTACTTCCTCTACTATTTTTAAAGTGGTTATTTAATTAGCAAAAAAACTAAAAAAGGTTGAAAACTAAAACATACAAAAATCTAAAAAAGGTAACCCAAGATTGCTTAAACAATATTTTGCTCAGGTAGGAACAAAACAAGTATATTTTATTCATCAACAAGACCCAGCACCATGAACTATAAAACCAGCACCTTGTAAATATTTAAAATAAGTGAGTTGCATAAATATCTAAGTGAGATATTCTGATCAAGTGAGGTAAACAAAATTTGAAAAAAAAACAAAACACAACGCATCAAATCCAAAAAACTAACAACATTAAACATAAAAGCATCAATACAAAACTGTTCAAGCATACAAATGTAAACTACAGTTTGATCATAAAAATTTCGTGTTGAAAACACCTTGGGAAACGACTAAAGACAACAGCTCCAAAATAGTAAAATAAATCTAAGATGCACATATTCAAAGTGACATAAAGATAATACAGACTTCGAACTTCAAATTCCTTCAATTCCAAAGTAATAATAACTAAGACGTCTAAGAGGCCAACGAAATTTAATAAAGTAAGATCAGCGCACCAACTGTTGATTCGGAACGTCTCTTATCATACTACCTTCACTGCAGGTAAAAGCTTTCCGCGGCACTCACCAAAGCCAATACGATAACCGCGACCTTCACACCAGCCTGAAAAGCTCACCAAAACTGCGTTTTTCAACAAATTCCATTAGCGGACCGATTTCACCTCACCTCGGTGAACAATCAACAAGAGACGAATTATGATGCTAGGAACTAAGGTTATTAAAATGATGGTGCATAAAGATTCTAGGATGGTGCATAAACTAAGGTTATAAAGATTCTAGGAACGAAGATGAGCTTAGATTGTTCCTATGTCATATAATTTAAATTGGATGAACTATGAACGACTAAATGTAACAACTTTTTTTGGAAGAACTAAATGTACCCAATTTGATAGCGAAATTCTTGTAAGCTTGTAACATTAGCACCACTTCCACTAGGCACATATTTACCGCTTAAAACGCTGACGATGCGAAAAACAGTAGCAGGAAAAAAACATGGTCCGCAGAGAAGAGCCACGAAAAAATTATATAAGGTAAAGCTGACTAGCAATTTTTAGAGGAGTCTAGTTCTGAGGTGTTCCCTTCAATGTCAATTGAACAGGAAGGAGCCAACTCTCCCTCTGCCTTGCCATAATTGAGGCTCACAATATTCATTTTTGGCCACTGCTAAAATCCCCGACAAATTGAACATGCACACTTAATCATGGTGCTGTTGAGACTACTTACAAACTACTTTATTGGAGTTTCGTTACCCGGTTCCTGATGGGAACCCTCGGGAACGAAAATCGTATTCCGAAGAACGTTATCGTTTATTTTAATAAAAACAAACACAATTACAATGTGCTGCTATTTGCGACAACCATCCACATCAATTCCACGTTCATCAGTTATCCAGAAACCACTGTAGTACAAAAATTCAGTAAGAGAAAATACTCCTCATTTAAAAAAAAAAAACCCTAACAGACCTCGCAAAGTGACTTCATCATTGTCGTTTATGAATTTACGCGTTTGATCACCGACAGCGACCGCTTTCGTACCTTTCCATGACAATTCAAGCATCGAGCCGAAACTGCCCTCTTCCTTAATATCATAACCTCCTTAAATTACAATGTGCTGCTATTTGCGACAACCATCCACATCAATTCCACGTTCATCAGTTATCCAGATACCACTGTAGTACAAAAATTCGGTAAGAGAAAATACTCCTCATTTTAAAAAAAACCCTAACAGACCTCGCAAAGTGACTTCATCATTGTCGTTTATGAATTTACGCGTTTGATCACCGACAGCGACCGCTTTCGTACCTTTCCATGACAATTCAAGCATCGAGCCGAAACTGCCCTCTTCCTTAATATCATAACCTCCTTAATCTTTTGAAAGCGTGATGATATCATTTAATTCCAGAAAAGTCAGCTAATAGAGCTAGTAACAGTGAGAGAAACGGAATCCTAAGAATCGTTTACAATTAAATTTTGATCGACGAGGATATCTGCGGTGAAAACTTCGCACCCGAACGCTCAAACCCTTAACACGGACTTCATCGTATATTCAACGATTTGTATAAATAAAGGAATCATCGAACATGGACTGCAACTTTCACGCTCCTTTTAATAAAGGAATGCTCAATGCATATAAACAGTTGCAATTTTCCTCACTCGACTACTTACCCTTGCTGGCGTTTCTACAAACGAGCCATTATCTTTTTACTGGAAAGAAAACGAAAATTTGGTGAAAATGTTCCGGGTAATTCACATTAAACAGTGATATTGTTTCGGGTAATTCACACTAAATACTGATACTGATTTGGGTAATTCATATTAACACTATAAAATGGTTAACTGTTTCAGTATTAGAAAACCATAACTGTTTTGGCATCCAAAAAAAAAAAAACAAAATAAAGGAAGTATCGAAATCACTTACAGGTCCAGAGATAGTACCCGATCCCATCAGATCACCTGCGCGGATATTACATCCATTACACGTATGATGCACAAGTTGCTGTTTCATTGTCCAGTACATATACTGAAACCCAATACAATCACATGCATAGCCAAAAAAGATCAGCTGAAATTAGGACATAAAACGACCATTTGATACAAAAGTCGGATAAACACTCGTTTTAGATGAACATTCGAAATGAACATTTGTTGACCTCAAAATATAAATCGTCACTCGTGAAGGATTTTAGGAAACAACCTTCCTCAGTAGAACATTTCACACATTCTGGGTCAGTTCATTGATGTGGGATTACAAAAAAAAAACATTGCTGCCTGAAAAACACGACAAATTTGAGTTTTATAGGATGCTTCCCCGACAGATTGCATGATGCCTGCCGACTGTGTGCTTGATGCCCCTACGCTTACCGACGACATCAGACAGAAGGTTTTTACTATTACGCCTGTCTCCAAACGAGATCGAGACATGTCCTTAAACGAAATTCACAACGAAATAAAGCAATTGCACAAGTTCTGCATAACGGAGAAACCTCTAAAAAACAAAAATCACAAACCTTAAAATTTGAGCGAGATACAACATGGTCGACGCTACAATTCTCTGCTGAAACGAAAATTGATTGCAACACATTCACAAACAAAAAAACAACAACAACGTTTTATTGTACTGAACAAATGAGATCCCTTATCACTAGAATCTTGCATGAAAAAGAAGAAAAAATTGAATTATACTATCATTTTATCGAATCGAATCGAAACTTTTATTTAGTCGGTAGGTAATAACTACCTTTACGACAATACAGAGATGATATAAAGGGATATAATGAGATACAGTCATAATAAAATATTACGTCATAAAAACATCACTACATATCACTCAAATGCAACAGTGTATTGAGGAAAGCAGTCGCTCGATGTCTTATGGTTTTTTGTCCGTAATTTGTTCGGAATGTTTCACAGGTGTACATTTCATGCCTCGTTCGGTTATGAGTTGTTTTTGTCAGCAAGTTATTCAAATTTTCTTTTATACATAAAATCACCTTATAAAGCAGCTCACCGAAATGGTAACTTAGAAAGAGAGGAAAATAGTGCAGTTGAATTCCTATTTGTTGCAGCGCGCCGTTCCATAACACAGTGAAATACTCATATCAAAAAACTGATACAATGATATCATTGATTCCAATAATATTTTTAGCAGTTATCCGCATAAACTGCGCAAAAAAACTTTTGTCCTAAACAACACAGTTGTTAGTCAGCGTTAAATTACTGCTCAAAGAAAAAAAAAGAACGGCTCCAATAACCGACGGTACTGTTATGGTCAAATCGTTAAAGTGAGCGCTGTGGCTATGACCTTACCGTCCTTTCTTGACGTGACTTTCTCAACCCACTAAAGGATGACCAGCTTGGTTGGCTCGTTATAACGGGAACGGTTGACAAATCCACATATACCGTATACCCCCTGGGACTTGTAAAGCTTCCATTTCAAAAGGAATTTAGTCGAGGTTAGAAAATATTTTACTAGGTCGCTTCGAAGAATCTTGACAGTGTTTCCCGTCATCCGAGGTAGCGGATCACCTTTACATCATTATGCACGCCAAAAAAGATGGTACTTCCTAGTTTCTTTCTCAGCAATTTATTTTCAAGCCGATTGCGACTCTACTTCAAAACCGGGATGTTTTCTCGTTTCCCACCCAAACGGGCAGGCGAAAAACGCGGTAGACAGCACAATGTTTCTTCAAAAAAAAAAATCTTGCAGTTAGTCGTGGGACACAGACGGTCTAAATGTGTTTATATGTTGGAATGGCGAATGCGCCTGACTATGATCAAAAACCAAAACCTCGAAGTTACAAACCATCGTCAGCTTTCGTTTGTCCCCATGGCCGATGTATACCCACTCCTGACGGGACTATGCTTGACGAACGTCCGTGATATCCAACTGGTAGCCATCTCCTGCATTTACAAATCGAGTTTTTTACAGCTAAAAATAATTCTTTTGCTCTTGCAAAATAAAATTTTTATGAATATCATAAATATTACCAGTCACAACAGAACCCATTCCGAGGTGATATGAATCAAATAACTGCGTGATACGCAAACAGTGCTCTTAATGAATTCCAGCGTTAGAAAACGTTCACCGCACCCACATACACGCTAGATAGCGAATGGCAATGCCCACTGAAATGTCACCACTCAAACATCTACGTCGATATAAATCTATATCTATTATCAATAGATTTGTGCAAATGACGTGTAATACGTAATACCGCAATTTGGCATTACCCACTTTTATCTGTCCAAATCTCGGCTACATGCTTTACTAAACTAACCAAGTTTTTTCTTTCAAATCCTCCCAGCAAATTAACCTAACAAACAATGAGCATCGTTGGTGATGGTGCTAATAGACGGGAGGAGAGGAGAAGCGACGACAACTCGAAGAAATGCAATGGGGAAACAGGGAAACGGCAATCGTCGAATGATGAGCTTCCCAAAGCATCATTTCAAAGCCAAAAATAGTACCAGTTCGGCATGAGAGCGTTATCCTTGCCTCTGAACATGATGCCAACATTAGTGGCATGGTGAATGGACGAGTAGAAATCCGTGTAATCGCCTATATGCGCTGGAAGGTGCATCGTCGCACACTGTCGCCGAACAAGCGCCTTTGTCCGCAGTTCAGTGTTATCACGCAACCGTTCATCATCTTTTCCCAATAAACTTTGTAGCACCACACGTGCTTCTTGCCATGCGGCTTTCGGAAGCTCCATGAATTTGTTCAGTGAATCCTGAAAATAAAAAACAGAAAATATTTGTTTCTCAAATTAAAAATGAGAGATAACTGCGAATAACATTTATAATCGAGGCATTCTTCCCCCACCCTCCCCCCTTCCTTTCCCTGGGGAGGAAAAATTTAGAGAGAAAAATTGAAAACAATCGAGAAAAACATGTCTTAGAAGAGATAACAAACTTCTCTGAGGATGTCATAATAAAATGAGACCATTAGAAGACGCAAAAAAAGAGAAAAAAATAAAAAGAGACAAGAATAATGAACAGGTGCATAAAAAGACATCAATTCCAAAACCACTTTTCAAAATAAACATACCTACGCACTCATTTCACCATTGTTACTATGACATTTAATTAGGACTAATTACATGCTGACTAATCAGCACGGAAGAAACGACGACTTTGATCCTTAAAGTTACGAATTAGACGAACCTGTTCGAACACATGCTGATTGATGCTGAGGTTCGGACCGGTAAAAAAGTGTTTTACAAGCGATAAATCGAGAATATATTCGCCTATCGCAACCCCGATCCTTTTCTTCGGCTGAAATGTTTCGTTTGTATAAATAAAAATTAAAAAACCAAAGTAAAACAACAAATCGACTGTAAATTCAACCGGAATAAACTGTAAGCAAACAATGAATTAATGTTCTCGTAATCAATGAGTATTGCCATCTCATTTAGAAACCAAATGTTCTAAAAACGTCAAGCATTCCAAGAAGCCAGCTGGCATGATATGCATTTTTACGATTCACCTTCATCAAGCCAACTCGTTTCATAAATAAACCAAAAATTTAACCAATTCCATCGCTCGCGCAGACCAATTAAAAATTCGTTCCTCTGCGACCCCGTCGGAATATGGCCGGCCGGTCGACTATGCAACCCTACCTGTTTAAATGTATGCAAGTGTTTCACCTCCTCCACCCCTTTAAAATGCAGCGTAACACTTCTCAAAGCCGCCATCTTGGTTTGGAACAGGGAATAACGGATGGTGCTAAAGAGTAAGTAGACAAAACAACGAACTGGCGACTTTAGTTTACTCGTTTATCATGCTAAAATTAACACACAGAGACGTACATACATATCATATGAACACTTGCAAAGTCGCAACAATGCGCTTTACAAATTGCAAACTTGTCATAGCGCACAACAGGATTGCAATTTTATGCTTTGGCATCCCGCACCTCGTCAACACCTGCGGTTAGTAATTGCTCCTTCAGCGACATATCACAAAGACAACGATTATACTACCCACTCAACGAAAAAGCGGATAAACTAAATTTCAAGCGCAAGTAAAGCTACATCCCACTTCCGCGCTATGCTCATTAAAAAAACTTTTTTAAAGCTTACGTTTGCTTCTGTTGAAAATACACCGTATGGGAGATTCTGAATTGGAAAATCCGAATCCGATGCAATATCGATGAACGACATCCTGCAGAGAGTGCTGCGCGCAACTGGAAACATTCACAATTTTGATTTCTACACTGAACGCGAACGTCGCGTTCTTGTAGTCTAATCTAGTGGTGATTACCGCAACGATCACCACATTATCTTGGCTTCTTTAGGCGAACAAACCAGCAAGCGCTCCTCGTTCTTTGTACAAGAATGAAATGAACTCATTCTTGACGAAATCGCTCAAACTGTGAAACCAGCTAGACCTGATAGAAACTCGCAAAGCAGTTCAAAAATTACCCTTATCATAAAACAAAAAAAAAACGTTCCCCAGAGAAATCCGTTGCAGCGGTAGATGCAGGAAATGGGAGAACAAGGAGGAGGACGACGACGAAAGGGGTGACAGAGAGGAAATGGAACGGACAACGTTGTCCAGTAAAACAAACGTAGTATTACCTCGAATGAAATTCCCCTAACTGCTCTAATTTTAAATGATATCACCCAAAGTAATGTCATATTTGAAATAATTCGTTAAATGATTGCGATAAAACGCATTCGTTCGCATAGCAGCAAAGTGATAAGACAATTGCCTTCATTTGAAAGAAACGCTGAAAACGGAAAACATTAAACGCGATTTGTACATGCAAACACTAAATACATTGTCAACTCTAAAAAAAACAACAACAAAAAGTTCTCAATGGAGCCGAAAAATGAGTGTGACGAAGAGACTATGACATCGAACGCTCAATGCCCAATTCCAAAACGACCTTCATTTCACTGGATTTACCGTCAATTTGCTTGATCTCCTCCATTGGTACCAAACTGTAGTCTTCACTTCTACACAACTATTCTCCTCCCTTCCTTCCCTTCCCCCCCCCTTCCCCCTCTCACTCACCTCATACAACCATTAGAGATGTTGAAAGAAACAAAAAGAAATAATGTTTATAAAACGGAAAAAGAAAGCGATATTTCCGCGTTCTGCTGAAGACGTCTTATAGATTCATGCAAACGGATTCATTCAATTTACGTAGTGCAATTGATAAGGCGACAATAAAAATGAAATCCAAAAGATGCAAGTGTAGAAAAGTTCAAATTTTTAGACCTGCCGATTCGAATAACATCAATTTCAAGCATATCAACAACGCTGATCCGCTATAGCAAGAACTTTATCACCATCACCTCTATCACTCCATGAGTTTATCATCTTCCGCACTTACAACCACCCATTACCAAGCTATCGCGATACCCAGACCGTCTCGTTTGTCAGTGCATTCTAGTGAGCGCTCTCTGCTGCGAACTCTCTCATGCCTTGTTTACCATCCAAAAAGTTTACATCATTCGTTTTCAATAATATCCAGAAACAAAACTCCTTCTGACTACGCAAAGTACACTGTGCAATAAACACTTTTTTGTTGACTTGCTCTTCTGCGATCAAAACAGTTGTGATGATAAAGTCCTTAATACCTCATCAGATGACATTACGAGAGCTTATAAATCAGACATTTCACCACAGGAAAGATACAAAACAATTCTTAAGCAAATTTACGCTATGCGATTTTTCCTTTACCACAGTTTAACGAATGCACAATCTTAGCACGCAAAAATCATTCGAAAATTTACCGAAATATACTGTCCCTCCCCACCCCCTTTCCGTCTATAAAATCTACATTCTCATTAGCTCCAAGAAAACAGTTCAATACATAAACTGCTTCTACTAGCCTTCATGCTATCCAATAAAATTCAACATAATTTCGGCACAAAAAAGGGAGTGATTTCACGATACAGGAGTCTAGCTCGTAAATAAAAAGCTTGTAAAAAAGATTGCTCAAGAACAATCTGGCCCTTTTTCTTAATCATTAAAACTCAAAACTGCACCACATCAACTGTCAGCAAGTTCATTCATTATTTCAGAGCAAAAGCGAATAGATCGGCCGTAGTGAGTATGAAAAGTACACGGTCGTCCGCATACACTCCAACGATATCGTCCGAAATGGCTGCCTTATCGCCCGTAGAGTCATCGGTTTTCGATAAAGAAATTAGATTTTGCTTAGCAATAGCGGCAATGCGACGACAAGTCCCACGATGACGCAAATCTAAAACTTTTCGTGTTTCGTTCAGTCGAAATCTGCTTTCAAAACTAACCATTAAGAAAAGTAGATAAGAATACCATAATGCAGTACTTTCTACATCTGGGTTCTCCATCTGCCTATACTAAGTGGTATTTCAAAGGAAGGGATCCACGTCAACACTAACCGTGCTCCGAGTCGTTTCCTTAGCTAACATGGTGCATATAATAGTTTGAAAACTTCATTCTACTCGTTCCTTACCTTTACGACATTTGACGTTAATCCTATAAATTTGTTGTGCTTTCTAGTTTTTAACTCAGTTCAGCTGGATGTCTAACATTAAAACTCAATTTCTTCCGAAACGAAAAACAGTACAGTGAAGCTAATAGCTGTTACAAAAGTCAGTGTCTGATTCGAAACCGTGACTTTATATTCTCTGAGCACATATAATACGCTTTGAAATCTTCAGAGCTGCACGGTCGGGTCGGATCGGATCGTCGGCCTTGACGGCAACATGAGAAGTGAAAAGGAGGGAGAGCGATGGAATAGCAAAAACGAAAATTTTTGGAATTTTGAAGGAAAACTAGAACATCCTTAACAAAGACAAGTTCTTTTCTTGTTCTCACTGAAGAAAAAAATCCAGAAAATTCGGTTAAAAAACGTAAATTTCATTCTTCTTGATTCATTACACGAACGCCCATCTCCCACCTTTTTCATTCGATTGTTAGATATGCCAATATCAAAAATAACCATGGAAAGATGATGGTTTATGTATGCTCAGCAATCTCCAGCCTCGAGACATTATAGTGATCAGATCTTTCACCTGCTCTGCGACACCATTTTCATTTTTTTTTCAAATTTTTTCTCGTCCTTTTCTTCTATTTCCACATCAGTTGTTGCGTTTCTCTCACACTATTTGCAGCCCTACTCCAAAGTTCAGATGCTGCTTGCGACCACCTCTTTCCCAACCTGGAGGAAGGTGGAGGAGGCGTATAAGCTCAAGTATGATCGTTCGGCACATAAATAACACAACTACACGTAACAGCTAACCTGTCGTAACAGCAGCTGGTTGCCAATACACAAACGCATGTTGCTTACCCTCAACAATTACTGCATACGAACAGTCCGGTGAACAAGTACAGAACTTCCGCTGCGTTTTTGATGCCTTCAAATTATTCAAGTTACTGTGCACTTTCGTTGATTACTCTAAAGTATTTCTCCTTATGTAGGCGAAACGTGAATAGTTAGTTTAATATACTCGAGTTTAATATACTCTTAATATACACAGAGTCTTTCATATGGTTTAACAAACACACAGTTTTTCATGTGGTATGAAACAGGTGTTAAGCTAGAGGAAAAAATGCGATGAAAAAAAACGTGAAAAATTCATTAGAAACGGCGAAAACACGACGAACTTTGCGTCTATGCCTTCCACTGACTTTCCGAACCGCTCTGCATTTCCGCGTTCACAATTAACTTGCTTTTCTGACCGAGAATAGGCAAACTATTCAAAAGTGACTTTCATTGTAAGCTTGAGACGTTTTAAAAACGCTGTCGTTTTTACTCTTCGCGTCTTACATGAACGTATTTTATAGCTACTCGCTTATAATAACCATAAACGCAAATGACGTACCCCAATTCCTTTCGAAAATGATATTGAGTTATGCCGCTTGCAAATTTCGGCAACAGTATAAGAAAATACAGCTCTATTCAAGAAAAAGGCTAGTGCCTTCGTTATTCTCAAAAAAAGGAGGCGCAAAGCGATCAAAATAGATGTCCATTCGAGGATGGACACAATGAAGGGAGCTTTATTCACAGTAATCCGGCATTCTTTTAAAGCGGAAATCATTAAGCGAAATGAAAACAGTTCTCTCTTTTTCTCTATTTCTTCTTTTTTTAATTTATTACCAACTAATTTTCGTCAAAACATTACTGTCTTCTTAGAAACTGCTCATCACTACACCCATGACTACATTCATTAAAATAAATAAATACACAATTCACGCGTTCCACCACTACAACATTCTTGCCAGTTAGGCATATGTTTGAACTGCGGTTCCAAGTCTGCAACCTTTGCGACATGAACTAACTAAATACAAAAAAATCCACAAAGGATCTACTCCGTTTTTTTTTAAAATTATGTCGACTCTGGAATTTACTCTCTCACCTAGTCCCACCTTCGGTTTCCTTTTCTCACCCCTTCCCCTTCTTCGCCTGCCCCCAAATTTACGTTTGTACGTATCTGAGCTCTCAACGCGCCGCTCCTCAAATAAAAAATATCTCAAGGCACCACACAGTCGCTAAAAATTGTACGATATGACATTCAACATAAACGTTGCGATTCGACGTTGAAAAAAAAATTCTAACACAAAGTTGGCACTAACTTGAACGTAACCAAAGGCACTAAATGTGGCTCTATGAGTGGCCAGTTTCCCTTCTTGAGAGTCCAAAGCCCAAAGTATACCATCGACATCCATTCGAAGACATAAGCACTGTGGCTCGACACCCAATGCGACTGCGAAAAGTACATGATGGCCTGTTATATCACTCTGCAAAATCCACTCATATACCATTCAGTTGATTTCATTTAAGAACCGACAAATACGAATAGAAATTTTAATCTAGTGAAAATTGGTGCCAGCCAGCTAGCACAATATGCCGTGCGTTAATCTCACCCATTAGGCGTACCGCTTTTACAGACTGCTAGTAAAATGAACAAATTCTACAGAACAATGCACTTATAATTATCTAATACTACGGGTCTGATTACACAACAGACTGGCTAACTAGAAATATGTCACAGGGACAATCTAATGACGAAAAAGCGTCCAGGATCATGATCAATAGAAAGCGATCTACGCTAATCGCATAGCGATGACCGCAAAACAATCGAGTCCAGCCAATGCAAATGATTTTAACTCATGCGACCACTTGTACAAAACTTTAAATATATTCGGCATTCCTTGGCACGACAGCATAAAATGCAACTCGACCGGTTAAAAAATGTACGCAATTTCTTCGATTAACTGAATGTAACGGAAACGCTCATGTAAACGCATAGGCATGACGCCACCGTAACGTGCTTCACAAACGCAAGCATGCCACAGCATACACAAACCGGACGCATTAAATAAAGCTAAGCCATCAGCTCTTACTGACAAGTTCATTTAAACAAGAACCTGCCACAACCTTCCACTCACCAAGTTATTTCAATCTCCTCAGCTCTTCCCACTCTCGCATTCAGCATTTCCAAACTGAGGGGAAAGAAACTTGTTCTAATTGCTCGTCTGAGTGCCGTTAGCATGAACACAGAATTTTGAGAAGAAACAACGGAAATTCCAATAAGACCGTATTTAAAATTTAAATAAAAATTGAAACATTTTCCATTTCCTTATTGAATGTAGTGAATGAGTACACTATCTATACAAAAAGACAAATGGTAGTCGTTCTTTGCAGAGCAACCACCCCAGTCGCGGTCCCATCGGAGTGCACTGTCCGGCCAGCGTGGGATCCCGTGATTAGCATTGCTTAGAAAGGGATATTTCGTCTTCGATAATGATGCAACCCGTCGTTTGCAACATCAGTTGTAAGCAAACGAAACCTCTAGCCCCGCCCCTCCCCCCCCCCCCCTTCCCCCCTTCCGATAATGATGCAACCCGTCGTTTGCAACATCAGTTGTAAGCAAACGAAACCTCTAGCCCCGCCCCTCCCCCCCTCCCTCTTCCCCCTTTCAGTAAATGAATGACCGCAGCGCAAAACTTTTACTCACATTAAGTAAATGGAAATGCAATGGTGAAATCAAACTATACCATATATTTTGTGACGTGCGTTTCACCACAAAGCCATCGGATCTTACATATTTCTTCCATACTCATGTCACAGTCCTCTAGCTGCTCCGTATTGAAACTCTTCCTTGTTCCTGGCTCATCAAGGGTCTGAAAACAAAACCATCTCGGACATTCCCCCAGACTATTTAATTAAGGTTAAGAAACCGGCAACCATCTACCATCCACATCATCTCAGTATTAAATACAATCATCTGCAGCCAGATGCAAGATGATTTTTGGCAAGGACAGATTTGCCAAAAATCAAGCTGGAAGAAACAACTGGGTAGAGAACGAACGTTGCAGCCAGAAAAGAAACCAGGTAACTGTTCATAACTGCGGCATTAATTTAAATATATCAGTCCGCGACGGTTGAGCTAAAATATTCGTTACGAAAGAACTGGGCAAGGGCTGTAAAATCTACCCACTTTTTCAAACGTCAAGCAAAGTTCCCTACCCATATTTCAAAGCAAGCGCATGAAACGAACTAAACCTGGTTCCACTATTAATGATGTTTAAATAATAACGAAACTATGGTTTCACGATTCACCATAATATACGTGGGCTTATCATCCCAACCCTAAGAAAAGGAATGCAGCGGAAAGGGGAAGGAAGGGCGCAAGCCGTAATCTGGATTTCAAACGGCCGCGACTACCAAAACAGTGTGAAAAGACGACCAAAAAAAAGAAAGAAAACCAGCGAAAATAAAAAGAAAGATGTCACGAAAAAAGCAGCCGGAAATGGGCCTCGCAACCGAGTCTAAAAAACGGGAGAGGAGGGGAAAAGGAGGGGAAAGGGAGGGTGATGGAGGGGAGAGGGGAGGACGCGGGAGAAAGGAGGAGAAAAGAGGAAAAGGAGTGCAAATGGTGTGGGGGGAGAGTGGAGGGTGGAGGGAGGAGAAAGGGAAGGGGGAGGAGGAGATTGGAGAAGAGGGAAGGGGTAGTAGGCCACAGCCGAAGCAGGGTCACCATGAGGTCTACAGCGGTCGTCAGCCGTTCCCGGAGACTGCAGCTGCAACCAGGACCACAGTCATACGTTACCGGAGGATGGAACTCGAATTAAAGACGGGCGTTGCCAGATGCCAAAGCGGAAGCTGCAGTTCGGTTCTCCCATGATGTGCAGTCAGAGTCAGGGTAGAATAACAGCTTCCCCTGGGGACTGGAGCTGGAGCGGGAGCCGGGCAAGGAATGCAGCGGAAAGGGGAAGGAAGGGCGCAAGCCGTAATCTGGATTTCAAACGGCCGCGACTACCAAAACAGTGTGAAAAGACGACCAAAAAAAAGAAAGAAAACCAGCGAAAATAAAAAGAAAGATGTCACGAAAAAAGCAGCCGGAAATGGGCCTCGCAACCGAGTCTAAAAAACGGGAGAGGAGGGGAAAAGGAGGGGAAAGGGAGGGTGATGGAGGGGAGAGGGGAGGACGCGGGAGAAAGGAGGAGAAAAGAGGAAAAGGAGTGCAAATGGTGTGGGGGGAGAGTGGAGGGTGGAGGGAGGAGAAAGGGAAGGGGGAGGAGGAGATTGGAGAAGAGGGAAGGGGTAGTAGGCCACAGCCGAAGCAGGGTCACCATGAGGTCTACAGCGGTCGTCAGCCGTTCCCGGAGACTGCAGCTGCAACCAGGACCACAGTCATACGTTACCGGAGGATGGAACTCGAATTAAAGACGGGCGTTGCCAGATGCCAAAGCGGAAGCTGCAGTTCGGTTCTCCCATGATGTGCAGTCAGAGTCAGGGTAGAATAACAGCTTCCCCTGGGGACTGGAGCTGGAGCGGGAGCCGGGCATCGCAAACGCAAGAGCCAAATATACGCTCGCCCGCAGGCTGCAGGCAAACAGAAGCCGAAATCCGAAGCTCCCTCGTTCTTCACTCAGAAAGAGGTCGAAGCCTGGACCGCAGCTGTACACTCCTGGTGTCCGAGCCGAAGCTAATTTATCCCGCAAGCAGAAGCCGGATTTCCCTCCTGCTCCGAGCTCCAGACGGAGCCGAACATACTTGCCGAAGCATTAAATCAACGACCGAGATATACTTTGTTTTACCGATGCATCATTACTACATCATTTATAATGTTCTAACAACAACAGCGGCTATCATCAACCAACGAAATGAGAGAAGCGTAGATGCAACTGCAAAACAAAAAGAACCAACGTTGGTGCCATAACAAACACTTTTTATCAACAAACGAAGTCAACAAACCACGTCCAACCTGCGACCAGTTTTCGCCCCTTTTCCCAACCTAATATACTCACGATGACCGTTTATTGAAGAAAGAGAACTTTAAAGACATTAGAATGCTTACGTCATTATCCGCAGTAAAACGTTCCAGAAATCCGGCAGCGGCCATCAACGCCTCCCTATTTCCTTGATAAGCACCCCTTTGGTCACCCACAACGAGCTCTGCCCATTTGCTTTTCGAAGTCTTCGAAAGCGATAGTTCAAGCCTTAAAATGAACGACAATCTCATAAAGTTATTGCACTGAGAAGCGAATCGCAAAATCGAGAAAAAATTCACAAGGCTCAAGTTGGGCTTAAAAAAAAAAGGAAAACCTATTCGGGCGGTATGCGGCAACTATACTGAAAAACATAAAGAATTTGATTAGCAAAGTTACTAGGTGGCCTATTAATGCGCTCTCAAGCTGACTGCATTAAACAAATCACAAATGTGCATCAAAACTACGCGGACCCGCTTAAGCAAGAATGGGTTCGGAATATTGCCAATTTGGATTTTTTTCATAATAAAACAAATATTTTAGCTAAATGACTCATAAGTCACCAATCCGGATCGCTCAGAATTTCAAACAATGGCTCAGATTCGACCAAGTTAACCGTTTTCTCTTGGATTCATTAAATGGAAGAGAAGGTGAATCGATTAAATTAAAAAAAAAAGCAAAATATTTGTGAAATGAATTTTTTTAATGCGTCTTTGCGGCAATCATTCAATAATGAAATGACTACGACTGTTCGACTGAATTCTCTATCGCATCATTGCCAACAAAGAAGGAACACGTATGCTTAAAAGAGTACACATATAAAAAGCGAAACAAAACTTGGTACCGAATATTGGAACGAGCTCACAGGCGGTCTGGAATAGCGTAAAGATAAGTTATATCTATTCAAACGCTTTTGTGATAAAACAGCAACTATACTTGTTCTTATCAAGTGTGTACGTGGAAGCACTCGCATCGACCGCACTTCCGAGTCGCCCTTCAATAAGCAGAGTCCCTTTAATGGCAAGACGAATGCTCGTTCCACTCAATGACATCGAGACGTCACTTTTGCGAATATTTTCTGCGACATTGAACACGGCTGTCACGTCCTCTCCATCCTGCATCCATACATATGCTTTTTTGTTCTCTTCCATCGGCTCTTCTACTAAAAAAACAGTTCACATAGGCGCAGAAAGAGGAAACAGGATAGGGGGAGGGAGGGGGGTTGGAGCGAACGAAAGATCAGCTTATCACACAACCAGTGCTTGAACTTAGCTGATATCTCAGCTAAAAACCGGGCACAGCTATGACCATATTTTCTTTTAGACCCCCGCTTGGATTAAGGGATATGTTCTGCGGCGGTTACCTCCCAAAAGGCGAAGGCGGGGAGGAGGGTGGGGGAGGTCGCACGGGAAGAGGGCGGGAGGGGAATGGAAGGTGGGAAGAGAAAAACGAAGCTGAGGAAGAGTGAGCAATTAGCTCAGTTAAGGGCTCGATGATGCTCGAAATCGGGAGACTTTGAATTTCCAAAAAACTGTTCTCCGGCGGTTGATACCAAAAGCCTTTTTCTAATCGTTTCTTCCACAATGAATAATAAAAAGCGACAACTGAGATACGTTTATCCATATCGGCGAGTGCTCCGAGGTAAAAGGTTCTCTGTCGTTAGCCACAAAACCATACCATGCAAAGCCCATCCGTAGACTACACCCTCCCCTTCTCCTCCACACTAAATTTTGTGCGCCATCATCCCGAACCTCTCAGTTAAAGGATGGAATAAAAAGGATGGAATAAAAATAGGTCTGGGGATTATGTTCGGACCTCTAATGTATGATCAAATCAACGTATATAAAATAACATTCTAGGCAACATTTTTTTCGAATTCTTAACCCCATCTCTCCCCCAAGAAATTTTGGTGTGAAATCTCCCCCTCTTACAATTGCTAAGAAATGATGGTTGCAGATACGAGCAAAAAGTGTTTGAGAATTAACAAGTAAGCCAACCTATTTGACCGCTATCATTCTCAACAAGCGGAGTGGCATGAGATTTGGAGATACTCCTAGCCGAGTCGGCCGTGAACGTTGTATCACCGCAACTGACCACAATTAAGTCGCTGACCGTCGAATCGAACGTCGCCATTTCGAAGTGCCCTTCGCATGTCACCTCACGTGCACGACCCATACGCCAGCCTTCACCTTCTGCAGCTCACAAAGCGTCTAAGAGGCAACGTAAGGATATATTATTACATGTGGCAGTGGAAATAAAACTCGAGATGGGGACGGAGGCACAATGCTGAGGAGAAGAGACTGAACGCGGCGTTTTACGTTTTACGGTGCAAAGATGGCCCACCTTTTGCGTACGTGAAAGAAAGGATAGAAGGTAATGATTCATCTGATCTATCTTATTCTGTGGAACACGAAATCGTTCCCAGCTTAAAATGAATCACTTGACAGTCCCCATAACTTCTTGAGAGAAAATTCCATTTCACATACCGACCATTAGGTTTTAAATTATTCCCAGCGTAAATTATTAAACGAGGAAGCTCATGGATAACAACAAAACAATAATATATAATGAGTAACATAATGAATAATAATGAGTAAGACTGTACATAATGAGTATCATAATGTGTTTCATAATCGTAATGAGTAACACTGTACAACACAAAGACCCTCCTTCTCCGCTACCTCCTTACGCTCTCTCAAACTAAGTAGTTTGTATACATGGTGCGACATAGTTTCAATATAGTTTTCATAATGATAGCTAATGAGCATACGTATATATGTATACATGTACATATATGTATATACATATGTATATATATGCATATATATATATATATATATACATATATATATATATATTCCAGAAATTTCAGAAAAAAAGGTTACCACTGATTAGCGTTATCCAAAAAAGTTTATTCCAGAAATGTGCTTTTGAGGTTGATCTTTCTTTCGCAACAACCGTACGCAATAACACCTCCAGAGAGTCATTACGAGAACGGCGACTTTCCGAAACAATAAATACACCACTTTCTTCATCGCAAAGCAATGGTTTTATGTTTAAACATTCCTGAAAAATTTCAAATTTAAAAAATTTAGCAGCCATAAAACGAATATCAAGTCTAGCAAAGATCATGTCGAAATATCACAACCCACATTATAGAACCTTCATGAAAATGGAACCTTCCTTCTCGATGAACAGTTTCCATTCAGAATTGCTCTTTGAACATCATTGCATTAAAACAATTCTTTACTATCTACCGATTTTAAAGTGACCCCAGTTGACCCCAATTAGAGAAGTAAAGTTTGTGCACACTACACTATCCACGACAGCAACAACTCTAGCCTAAAAGCTATCAAGAACAATTAAGCCAATGAGCAAATCAGTTAGTTCGAGTTCATGACATGCCGCGTAAACCTTTCTCGGGCACAATGTTACATTTATTGTTTATTTATGACCAGAACAAGACGTTATTCTTATCGTTATTTAATTACAAAAGAGCAATTATACCCTCCATGGGGTGTTCGTAGATCGATTTCCAGTTGCAAACACCGAAAGAAGACCATATCCGTTTGCAATAATAGCGATTTCGGGGTCCGGAAATGAAATAGTGGCCGGGTAACGTTCCTCACAATTATTCAAATCTGTTGGCAACGTTATCGTTGACACTTCCTCCACCGAAGTGAACTTCTTCTCCTTTAAAAGAGCGCTATCACCAACTTCCGATCCGATAAACTTCACAAACGAAATTTGAAGAAATAAACGGTTTTCTTTAAATATACCCCTTCGCTATATTTGCTACCAAACGCCATCGATTTTATTTTAAACAATATAATAAAGCTCACTGATACTAGCCGCAATCGTGTACACAGGTCCAAGACTGACTGCCGATATCTCCGCTGTCATAACTAAATGCAAACGACGTCGGCTCTCTATTACACGTTTTAAAGATGTTTAACGAAACGAAACTAGCAAGCAATTTTGTGTGCCCACGAGCAGATCTAGTAACTGCAATACTACTAATAAGACCGCGAATCTTATTTGATTTCGCATTACGATGAACTGTTTTTGTAGGTCCATGTGCCTACGGCTCAGTCCTTGTTGCTTCATACCATCTGCTTCCAAATCATGCAATGCTATACTACATACTTACTCTGTACGTCGACTCCATTTGTTGTATCACAACGATAAAAGATTTGGGGGATCATTTCCCGTTTAAAAATAATATTTTCTGTCTTGAGATTAATTAATGTTACACATCTGCTCACAATCATGGAAGAACCACACTGAAAGGCGTACAGAATGTGCTAACCGCTTGAATGTCATTTTTTCCCTTGTCAATCTCCTCATTTTCCGCCTGTGCGCAAAAATTATAAATCTCTCACGTCAATAATAAACAACAGTAACTCCAATATCATAAACGCTCAAACCATTACTGTTCCTTCACTCCCTCCACCCCTCCCTCCTCCCGTCCCATCCCCCCAACCCTATCTCTACACTACCTATGACTGCAATCCAGTCAGTAATCACAACCGCCAAAAAACAGCACTCTATCCTGCACCATTCCTATTATAACTGGTTGCACATCTGTCTTCGTTGTATTCACAGGGAAACAAAACAAAACTATCGATTGATAAGGCGTTTTACGATCAACCATATATTCCACTGCCGCTTACTCTTTCAACTGTACGGATAGCATTTGACGAAAATGTTCTCGCTCATGATCGATAGACTCATGCCTATGTTATTATCACCAAACAGTTGGGAATGCTTCAGATGTCTTAAAATTATGTTTAAACGTCCACTAATTTGAAAAAAAACGCAAAAGCAAATTGTTGAGAAAGCCAATGCGATTGCCAGTTTCCATAGCCATTGTCAACGCAAATACTACTATAAATATTAACTTCAGACAATTACCTTAACATTGCTCACCTGTACATCGAATGTGATACAACACACTCGAAGGTCATCGACAATCGTATAGAATCGTTTCGTCACATTGTTAGATGAATGCGGATCAAATACGAGGTAATTTAAATCACTGAACAATTTCACATGTTCCAAACCATATTGCGCATTAGTTGTTTGCAGTACACGAACTGCAAAAAGATAGACAGCAATGACTGAGTGTTCCATTACAAAGAGACGAATAAAGAGGAGCGCTCAAAATCTCAAAGAACTTGTTTTTGTATTTTATGCTGCAATTACTGCTAAGCAATGTCGACATTGGCCACGAATTGCTGAGATCGACTGTAAGAAAAAATAATGCGTACATTAAGGGCAAGATACACAAATAAACCCACTCATTTCTCGTTTCCGCCATAAATAAAGCAATCCCATCCTCCCTTCCTCTCCTCCTCCCCCCTTCTCACCTTCCGCCTTACTACCCCTTACGATATGGTCGCAACCAATTCCAGAATCAAACACCACGTAGCGGAAATCAGCAAATGCTCGAAATGTGCGCGAAATAACAGCATCGGAAAATCTGTAGTATGGGAGAAGCTTCGTGTTCATTTCTTTTTAAAGCCACAAATGTAACTGCAATACTAAACCCGACGCAGACTTACCTAAGAACAATCGCAAACAACAACTACAACTATTAAGAAACAACTGTTACCCAACTTGTTCAACTCGACTTCAACCTCATACACGCACATCACCGCTCTGCGACGCTTAGACGTGCACAGAAACCAGAAGTCAGGGCAAAAGACTACGATCGGTGCTGCGGAACCACACATTCCTTATTACTCAAGATCTTTCCTCCCCGATTTCCCCTTCGGCCTAGATATGCCTTTTTGCAAAACTAGCCATCATGCGCTATTATAGCCTTTATTCCCAAGGCTATGCAAAACAAAAAAAATGCCTGTAGAATAAATTACCTGCTGATGGTAAATGAATGTTAAAACATGGGAAATGATCCAGCGATAGCTTGTACCCATCGAAATTTGCATCCAAAAGAATCGAATCGGGCTTCAGATCAATCAGATTGTCCACCACCGACGGCATCTCAACATCCATTTAACTTCGAAATCGGCGCTCCAAATTTTTTCACACGAGCAGTTCACTTTTCCGTCGAACTGCAACGACGACTTTACCTTGCTTCATTATTTATTCTTCGAACTCCCGGCGTTTGCGCGGGCGCTCACATGAAAGACGCAAAAGACGTGATGGGATACGCGCTATGCCAACAACCTGAACGTTCCAGAAAGCTACGGTCCTCCCAATGGTACTAAGCAAATTAAAAACCCTGTAGAGAAAAAAAAACACCGCAATGTTTTCAACTATTTGGTTCGCTTGCTTATCTTGCGGAACGTGGTCATTAATCGGGACAACAAAGAATTCAGGCAGCCCCTTTCTCCCGCCCCACTCAACTGTTTAAAACAAATCAACTTCTGTGAAAATCATTTAAACTCTAGCACCATTAAACTGACTGACTTCCATTACAAAGGCGCAATAAAATAACACCACTAGCACAATGCTGTGCCATCTGTGCTGCTCCAAACCGCTCGGACAAGTTGCAAATTGGGCGACTTCCCCACCTCTAAGAGGCAATTCTCAGTAGGCGACAATTTGCGAAAAGTGTGAATGGCATACGGGCAACTGTTCCGCTAAATCTTCAGTTCGACGCACATCACCTTCCACACTGAATCACCCCACCACCTCTCCAACGCTCTTCCCCACCCCTCCCTCCAACCCCCTTGTTATCGTTTCTCCAGTTTTCAAAACCTGCCATAAATTCGGTGGAAATGCTTAGTCGCGAATAAGAACGAAAAGTGCGATTCGCTTCATGAATTAGATGTCGCTTGCTGTAGCTAAATACTAGTTCAACGCCTCTTCAAGATCCCACAACTGTGCGTTTCACACGTCGTGTTGCTTGGAATAAAGGTGCATCCTCTACGCAGCCCAGCACCTCAGTGATTAAGGTTTTATTCCGGGTCAGTTCATTTCCTACAGTCTCCCCTGAATATGCAATCCCGAAGCTATGCTGAGCGAGTTGCCACCCCTCCCCCTCTCCCTCATCGGAACCATGGCAAATGTTCGAATCGAATCTTTTATTTGGTCGATAGGCAAGGATTACATTAACGATAGTAAATAGATGATGCAAAGAGATATGATCAGGTACAATTAGATATATATACAATCAGATACAAATAGCTACAACCATAATACAGAGCAGATTTCATTTCACGATAGGTACACTCAACGCGACATCTTCTCATCAGAGTACATCACTATTCAGCTCAAAGGCAACAGTGTATTGAGGGAAGCAGTCGCTCGATGTCTTATGGCTTTTAGTCCACAATTTGTTCGGAATATCATACGGGTGTACATTTTGCGCCTCGTCCGGTTATGAGTTGTTTTTGTCAGCAAATTATCCAAATTTTCACTGAGTTGGCCGTTTTACATTTTCACAGGCATTAGCTTAAGTTCCATGCTGCTCAGTGTTGAAATATCTTCACAGCTGTAGTGGGCTTTATGCTCACCAATTTGCTCGAATTTTTTAAGACTGTGAATGACTCTGATCGAGTGATTTGCAACTCGTTGGAGTACTTTAAGGTCTTTTTTCGTTGCTGTTGCGATCATGGGCAGGACTAATCTGATGCTAGGGATTACAGAGGCGTTTATTAGCATGGTTATGCATTTCGCATTCATGTTATTGCTTTCATAAGGTACAGAAGTTTTGAACACAAACGGGACACGTCATCAAAGTGAGCTCGGAAGGTTAGGTTACCGTCTAGGTTTAGGCCTGGGCTGCGGGTGTTATTTTTCACAGTCATCGTTTCTTCGCAAATCTTCAAAACGGTCTCACTAGCTAAGCGCTTTTTAATTCGCGGCCTTCCGAGTCTGGTGATAGCTGTTTTTGACTCATTTATTTTTATCTCTAGTGCTTCGAGGGATATTTTATGATTTTTTTTCATCTCCTCTTCAATCAGATTGGCCACGTTTGGTTCTTCCCTTTCTTCACACGTGTATAGAAGTTGCACGTCATCTGCGAAAAGTATCATTTTCCCGTGCGTCTCAACTTCGCTTACGCACGAAAATAAGAAGGCAAAAAGAATCGGAGGAAGTATGCCTCCCTGCGGGATGCCTACAGGAACTTGTTTCGCTTTTGAAATTCCATCCTCACCCAGTATTCTTATTCTCCTTTTTAGCAGGTAGTCCTCTAACAACTTTGTTAGTCTGTCATCCGGATTTACTTCGTTCTCCAAATAATCCATTAAAAAACTGTACATAGCTGAATGTCACCAGACGAGCACTCGTAAAGTCCGCTCCAGAAATTTGAAAACAAGAAACATCACACGATCTCAACACAATTAAAAAACATGTGAAAAAAAGAATCGACTTGACCGTCTGAAGCGGCGGATCCAGATGCGAATGAGCCTTCATACGTTCGACAACCATTTTTAAGGGGGGCAGTTCTCTTATTCGATATGATCAAATCGGATCGACTCGAGATGTGAGTAAAACGTCACTATAACAGCGCATAGAATACGCAATTGGTATTCGACTGTGATGCGCG
>JPKZ01001631.1:118140-137819 GCA_000803305.1 Toxocara canis
GGAGGGGGGGAGAAGGGGATGGAGGAAGGGGAAGGGGGGGGGGGGGGGGGGGGGGGGGGGGAGAGGAAATGCATTTGCCCAAATCTAGCTATGACCCAAGTCAATCCCAGAAACTGATCACTGATACTGCTATAGGACAAAACGACGTGTCAATGACAACAGAGTAAGGAAATTGCTTGCTAAGGTAATAAGTCTTGAACAAACCAGAACTTGAATTTTAAAAAAAGGTTTTTAGCGTTTTCTCGAGGACAGTAATATGCGCTGAGTTGCCAGAAAGCAGCCAGGAATACGCACACAACAAGTAATGCTAGTATCCACGGTAGTAGAAAATATTGCCGCAGAGTCGTAGTCAGAACTCCATTTCAGAGGTGTGGATTTTTAAAGTGAACCATAATTAAGAGGACCAGAAATACGCTAGGGTACATTCTCGAAAAAATCAGTCAAAATTTTAGCTGACCGAGCAGACCACTAGCTGTATTGATTTCTGGCTTGATTTGCTTTTACTTCGCAGAACGGAATCGCAATTTTACTTTCGCTTGTCTTCCCTACAACTCCACCAGCGATAAAAGTAAATGAGACAATGCACTAACTCATAGCAAACTTTGGAGGACACGTCTCCAAGCACTGCTCAAAAAGATCACGAGCTCGTTCGAGTTTCTTGCCGCCCTAAATCACATACAAACATCAGTTCTGAGATAACGCTCCGAATGCTCGAAGCAAAAACTTTGCAGCTTTCAAATTCAAGTTACAAAGACATCTAGTAAAATATTTCCTCCGGAAGGAAACATCCGATGTGTTCCGATCAAGTTAAGTTGGAGTCAACAACCGTCAACGTTTGTTTGGCACGACAAAATGCCCATCACCTCCGCATGGCATCAGTTCTGGTGCCCCTTCGCCTCTCCCTACTATTAAAAATTTGCCTGAGTCTCTCGCAAAAACATTCTCAAAAACCATCCATAAACAGACAAGACTCTAATAAGCATGCACGCAAGCCGATTAACTTCTAAACTTCTAAACTCTTGGATACTTGAAAACTGACCAACTTGAACTAAAACTTTCTTAGTTCGGAGTTTTATGGATATCTGCCAATAAAGGGCAAATGAAATCTTGCAAGAAATGCAGCTTGGTTTAAAAAAAAGAAAACATGGGCTATCAAAGACAAAAGCTTGAAGTGAATAAGTGAATATTGCTAGATAGGGAAGTGAATCCAGAATCAGACAGAAAGAAAAAACATCACGGCACTTACATATCTCTTCAGAAATTTCGTAAGGTAAACCGTCCAAATTTCGTTCACCACCGGCCACTTGAATAACGCGATTCCCTTCTCATATGCCTAAAATGAGAATCATTTCACTTTGAAAACAAATTTTGGCATAAACACGCAAACTGCTCCGAGACCCCACTGGAATGCAATCACGCAGCTTTATCAGATGATTTCTGTTCACATCACTTTCCCACATGGCTGCCTGCCATAAATTGCTCCCGCGGAACACTAGCTAACAACCATAACAGTGCATATTTTAGCATCAACTACTTTACCCCTCCTATAGCAATTTTACCTCTTACAATAGCAATTTTAAGGAGGGAAAATTCAGACTTGCACGGACTTGCAATTGTCAGCTGCTTGAAATGAAGCTACAATGGTGTGGCGCCCATACCTCGCGTTAAAAACGGAAATGATCATTTCACTAGAAACCTGGAATTGATGCACTGCTGTTTTTGGATCTCCCCGAAATCGGTTAAAACAATGGATGCGAAGAGAAGGTGCCACGGATGGAAATTTAGAAGTTTACATGCCGGTTACCCGCACCTCTATCTAGACGTAAAATTCTCTGCAGCACAACAAAAAAGCACCTTAAACGAATTCTCGAAATATTCATTCTCTTCGAGGAACTTTGCGTAATTGATAATGATTTGAGGCGTTGCGATTCGCAAATCGATTATTCTCTCGTACACTTTTTGGCAGCTCTCCAACGTGCCAAACGCTTCCTCTATATCGGCATAAAGCGACCAAACCTGCAATTCTTCCAATCTCCCCTATAATCGCGACTCTTTGAGCCGATGTTTTTGAAAGAATGGCTTTTA
This sequence comes from Toxocara canis, assembly GCA_000803305.1. Classification (NCBI taxonomy): domain Eukaryota; kingdom Metazoa; phylum Nematoda; class Chromadorea; order Rhabditida; family Toxocaridae; genus Toxocara; species Toxocara canis. Next base: position 120,226 of record JPKZ01001631.1, read on the forward strand.
AGCACTGCTCATTTATAAGGGATGTGCCAGTTATCAAAAGCATAGGCAGTGCCTTTAATGAACTTGGCATAATTGATGTTCTGCGTCACTACGAATTCCGCAGGTTGATTCATCTCTTGCATACTCTCGTATGATTCTCTTTTAAGAGAAGCACTTGAAAGTGCGGGAAAACGAGGGGAGAGGGGTTTCATCGAAACAAAAAAAATTAAAACCAGGTCAAATAAATGAGAAAAAGTTAAAAGCGATTCTGACGAATAGCACTTTTAAAACGATATAACGATGGATCATCGGTATTACCATATGAAACCACTAAAATACCAATTAAGAAAGCCTAAAAACTTCGAAATAATCAAGTTCAATTGTTCGCTTCCATTTCTTCGTTTATTCAATGATCTCTCTTCGTTCTCTCCAAAGAATAAAAATTAACTAACCTTGAGCGACTTATAAACTCTATACTGTACTGGTTCCGATTCATCAAAATAATGACTTCGGCGAGGAGGTGCTGCTGTTGCACGTTGCATCAATTTTCTTGCACGTTCGGGCTCTCTGCAATTTAAAAGTTGGAACATCTGGATTTAACCTCAACTTTTAAAACAAATGTTTCTATTATTTACGATATTACTATTTATTTATTATAAACACAATAAGCAAGGTTACCGTTATGTTTACCACAAAAATGCACATTTTCAGACCGAATATGCTTTTCCTCGCCTACTACCGCAGCAGGATTCCAATGTGTTTCAGCTATCGACCGATAATCAGATGTGACTTAGAAGTCGGAAGTTGTTCCACAAACAATAACATTAATCAAGATGAAATCCGAAAGACAACAAAAACAAAGTAGTTAAGTGGGTGATAATATCCAACGATCAACTGCTCTGTTAGGCCAAAACTGTATAGATGATACAGTCCGATGAATCAACAAAATAGATTGTAGACGACAAACGGAACCGACGATCAGTAACCTATTTCATCTGAATGAATTGCTTCCATCTCTTACTGTTCTGCAGCAGGTACGTGCTTCGCTGGAGAGCATCAAGTGACGTGAACGAATAGCAGCTAATTAGCTTAAGCTAAATACGCTTCAAAATATTTCACTAATAACGTAAAATGCTTTTGGATAAAAAAAGAACATTGCAGAATTGAATAGCCGTCGGAGGCAATTCAAGAAGAATATTTAAAGAGACCTGTGACGCAGTTCGAATTCGGCGTACTCACACCACACGGTGGCCAGATCATCAACTTTACAATAGGCCGGCTCGAGTCCCTTTTCGAATATTGCTCGTGCCTAAAAGTCAAGCACAATCGCTAATTTGCAGACGTTTTCGATTAGCAGCAGTGGTTGGTCGGAAGAAAAAAAATGACCTCATGCCGTCCACATCAAACACATATCCATCCATCATATATGCGCGCACCCTTCCACACTTCCCCGTTCTCTCTCGATTCAGCTTTTAAATGCTATCGTGCAAAAAACTGAGACTTTGGAGACTTTTGTAAAACTTTAAGTTAAAAACCATTTAAGGGGAAGGAATGGGAGGGCCAATAAAAGAGGGAAGCGTAAAAACGCAGGATTTTGGAGGCGCATAAATTTATTTATGATTTTTTAGAATTGGGAAGACAGAAAGAGTTGGATCAAAAGCGTATTCCACTCGTGATACCTATGTCCATCTTCTGTTCATCTTCAAGTGAAATATCTTCCCTACTTTATACAGCAGTACCGCGCTGGGTCATATGAATGCACTATCTCTGCCGTGTATATATACCGCCCAAGGCCCCTCAACAGCCATCAACTACCAGCAAGATGAATGCATAAAAGTTGATCAAAGATCATGTAAATAAACTTCCATAAGCTTTTGGAACACTTTAATCTACTATGTTGGCTTCAAATTGGGCGGAAACTGAACGGAAATAAAATTTCACTCATCGCAACACTCGAATAACCCTGCACACACCGCCCTATAAATCAATACTCACAGTAAACTGTTCATCATTTGACCATAAAATCAAAATAGAGCTTGCTCTAAAGTATATCATGAAGAGTCAATCGCTATCAGATTTAAAAAAAAAAAACGCAACGTTCGTAATAAAATTCCACAGAATCACAATTAATGAGCTATTTTCCTTTTTGCAGCCGTAAACCGAAACAAGCGAAAAAAAATTAAAAGAAAGGTACGGTTATTGGAGAAAAATTACACCAGCGCCGTTACGCATGTACATTTCTACTCTTTTCTAAGAGCAAAAAACATGATTTTTAAAGCGCAACTCATTTCTCAAAACGTTATTCGAAAAAAGAGCACCATTAATGTCGCCGATAAATAAGACTTTCGCAGCCCTGTTTTTACTATGCTATCCCTTTGTGTAGAAAATTGAACAAGAATAACATGCATCGTTCAGCTGCTTTTCGCGCTCGTAGAACTTCGCAAAGCTGATCCAAATATTCGATAGCTTGCCAGTTTGTAATTTTGGTTGCACCGTTCGAACTGCCTCTTCGTACGTCTCCACTTGCTGAAAGACCATCCTTTGCATTAAATAGATCGGGAACGAATACTTACATAATAACCGTTTGCATAGTCAAAAATTAGGAAACAATCATAACAAAACGAGATAAAAACAATAGTATTAAAATATTACAAATTAATTTAGCTGCCAGCACAACATATATGAATTATTTGCAGTTTTTGCTGCAAACAGTTTATGTATACTGTAAGTAATTAAAAAATTGATACAATTGGTGTGGATAGTTTGAAATATTTAGAGGGGAGGGAAGGGCTGAAGGGAGGGAGAAGAGGCAGATCATCAAACCTATGCAGGGCACAGCAAGTAAGCTAGAATGTCAAAAAAGTGGGCATTACGGCGTTTCCAGCGCAACTTGAAGGAATGCACGTTATTCTTCCTTCACCAATGCTCATCGTTACCTAGGTCTTTGTTTCTTTTATCGTTTTATTCTAAGTAAAACGCTTCTTAAAAGAGAAAAATGATAACAAAATTCACCGTAAAATAAGCAGAACCATTTATTCACAGTCAAGTTATAAATGCTGGCAGTAAAAAAAAGACTAAAGGAAAAAAGGTGAAGTGGGAGGGAATGTTAACCTTATCATCAATTTTTCTCCAGCCTTAACTCGTTATGAGCCATCTCACCTTACAAAGGCATCTTAAGCTAAAATGCTTACATGAATTGTACACAGAGAAAAACAAAAGAATTAAAGAGAGTGGGACAACCTATTTACAAGAAGACGCCCCACCTTTGCTTTATTGCCTTCATAAAGCTGTACGCGATTCAACCACTCGTGAGCATTGTGTGGATTCTGCCGCAATAACACACTATTCAAAAGAAGTGGTCGACGGTCCATCAGATGCTCAAATCTGCAAATATATGCTAGGTTTTATTTCGTCATTCACAGTGCCCTTAAACCCATATAAAAAATTCATTAGATTTAAATGATATATGAGGTAACGTGCAAAAAATGAATGTGCAGAGTCCGAGAAATTGCATGGCGCTTGAAAATCCGCTTTACCCTTTGAAAAAGGGGTGAAAAGTGGCGCAGTTGACGGCCTTGAAGAGGACAGAAAGAAAAAAGAGGAAATAAAAAAACTTGCCCCCTTCCTCTACACTCCTACCTCGTGGCAATGCAGCGGGAATCGCTATCAGATTTAAAAAAAAAAAACGCAACGTTCGTAATAAAATTCCACAGAATCACAATTAATGAGCTATTTTCCTTTTTGCAGCCGTAAACCGAAACAAGCGAAAAAAAATTAAAAGAAAGGTACGGTTATTGGAGAAAAATTACACCAGCGCCGTTACGCATGTACATTTCTACTCTTTTCTAAGAGCAAAAAACATGATTTTTAAAGCGCAACTCATTTCTCAAAACGTTATTCGAAAAAAGAGCACCATTAATGTCGCCGATAAATAAGACTTTCGCAGCCCTGTTTTTACTATGCTATCCCTTTGTGTAGAAAATTGAACAAGAATAACATGCATCGTTCAGCTGCTTTTCGCGCTCGTAGAACTTCGCAAAGCTGATCCAAATATTCGATAGCTTGCCAGTTTGTAATTTTGGTTGCACCGTTCGAACTGCCTCTTCGTACGTCTCCACTTGCTGAAAGACCATCCTTTGCATTAAATAGATCGGGAACGAATACTTACATAATAACCGTTTGCATAGTCAAAAATTAGGAAACAATCATAACAAAACGAGATAAAAACAATAGTATTAAAATATTACAAATTAATTTAGCTGCCAGCACAACATATATGAATTATTTGCAGTTTTTGCTGCAAACAGTTTATGTATACTGTAAGTAATTAAAAAATTGATACAATTGGTGTGGATAGTTTGAAATATTTAGAGGGGAGGGAAGGGCTGAAGGGAGGGAGAAGAGGCAGATCATCAAACCTATGCAGGGCACAGCAAGTAAGCTAGAATGTCAAAAAAGTGGGCATTACGGCGTTTCCAGCGCAACTTGAAGGAATGCACGTTATTCTTCCTTCACCAATGCTCATCGTTACCTAGGTCTTTGTTTCTTTTATCGTTTTATTCTAAGTAAAACGCTTCTTAAAAGAGAAAAATGATAACAAAATTCACCGTAAAATAAGCAGAACCATTTATTCACAGTCAAGTTATAAATGCTGGCAGTAAAAAAAAGACTAAAGGAAAAAAGGTGAAGTGGGAGGGAATGTTAACCTTATCATCAATTTTTCTCCAGCCTTAACTCGTTATGAGCCATCTCACCTTACAAAGGCATCTTAAGCTAAAATGCTTACATGAATTGTACACAGAGAAAAACAAAAGAATTAAAGAGAGTGGGACAACCTATTTACAAGAAGACGCCCCACCTTTGCTTTATTGCCTTCATAAAGCTGTACGCGATTCAACCACTCGTGAGCATTGTGTGGATTCTGCCGCAATAACACACTATTCAAAAGAAGTGGTCGACGGTCCATCAGATGCTCAAATCTGCAAATATATGCTAGGTTTTATTTCGTCATTCACAGTGCCCTTAAACCCATATAAAAAATTCATTAGATTTAAATGATATATGAGGTAACGTGCAAAAAATGAATGTGCAGAGTCCGAGAAATTGCATGGCGCTTGAAAATCCGCTTTACCCTTTGAAAAAGGGGTGAAAAGTGGCGCAGTTGACGGCCTTGAAGAGGACAGAAAGAAAAAAGAGGAAATAAAAAAACTTGCCCCCTTCCTCTACACTCCTACCTCGTGGCAATGCAGCGGGAGGGGAAGGACCGGGTTTTTGGTGCTACGCCTGCCCTTGCTGTCACTGCCCCGCCCAGCAGACTATGCTGTTGCAGCCCCTAAGAAGTCAGTCGTCTTTTCAAAGCGCAGTCGCTGTGATCATCTGTAACAACAACAACCAACCACACCCAAACTTGGCGCTAAATTTCTCCCGCGAGTTGCAAAAAAGCTTTGTTCGAATTTAAAAAAAAAAGCAGAACCTAGGCACATAAACAAAAAGATTCAGACCCTACAAAGAAAGCTTCAACTCAAGTGAACAAGAAATATCAGCAAACCTTGCAAAAAGTAGTTCGAGTTCAAGCTGATGGTCTTCGTCAGGTACCTCGTCTGCATCCATTTCGTCCATTTTCGACGCCGTTGCGCGCTCCGTGAATCTTGCATATGCATCAAAAATTTGTGTAAAATCGCGTACCGTCTTCACGGACACGACTGCTTCCTCATACACATCACGAGCCTAAAACTAGTCAGCAATCCAAGAAATGACAAATACGAACAAAAAAATGGACTTATTTAGAAGAAGCAAGTAACATTATGCGGAAAGCCAGCAATTTTGACATCCCTTTTCTCGACTTTTCCCTAAAACCCGGATTTGATTAACCTTTCGTCCTTGCCCTTTTCATCCACCACGACATTTCACTCCCAACGACCCCTAATCACGAACTAATCACCAAATATCGCTTCCCCTACGGTGCCTGAAGTGGCCATTTCTTTGAATAACCCATGGGCAGGAATCTTCGACCTTCCGTTCCCCCCCTCCCTCTTCAAAACCACCCATTCAAAATGCTCTGTGTAGAAAACTGCGCAGGAATTCCAGAAAATTTAGGGGAAAGTGTAGGAAAAAATGATATACTGATAGAACATATGATGACAGACATGTGTATCATAATTTGCTCAAAACCGGGAGTTACTAAGAACTTCTAAGATATGGACATTAACGGACATCAACAGCCTTACTTTTGCCTCGAGCTCTCATGAGAATCATATAAAGCGCAGGACTTATAAAAAATTAAGATAGCTGCAGAAGCTGCCCTAAACAAGTTCGAATGCGTGGGAAATGGCAAAAATTTGCCGAAAATCTTGTAAAAAATTAAACCTTCTTGAGACAAAAAGCCTTTATTAAGCGATGATTACATTTTTCCCAAAAAGTCTAGAGGGGCGACAAGATAGAGTAGAAGCCGACGGAAGGGAAGAAAGGATGGAAAGCTGGGAGGAATGAAGGGGTGAATCATGGAGGGGGAGGAAGGGAGGCGAAAGGATTTGCTTGACAGGCTAGATAATTAACTTTATTAACCGCAAACATGATACTAAACTCAAATCAACAAGCGACCAGAATGATTAGAGACAGAGTGACTAGCCGCTAATCGTCCACAGCGCTTTAACTCATACGGAAGGGAAGAAAGGATGGAAAGCTGGGAGGAATGAAGGGGTGAAGCATGGAGGGGGAGGAAGGGAAGCGAAAGGATTTGCTTGACAGTAGGCTAGATAATTAACTTTATTAACCGCAAACATGATACTAAACTCAAATCAACAAGCGACCAGAATGATTAGAGACAGAGTGACTAGCCGCTAATCGTCCACAGCGCTTTAACTCATATTGTTATTGATGTTCGCGTAATATGTTATTTTCATAAGGAGATGTAAAAACAATGTTTGCCGACAAAGCGAAAAAGAGCTTCGCCAACTGCTCATAAAGTTTACCTTCTCAAAAAGGGCTGCTCGAATATAGTATTCAGCGAGCGCACACCACAAAACACCCACTTGGTCGCTGTATCTAAAAAATTCCTTCGCTTATAAATTTGCAACTGCAATAGGCCTTGCATAAATATCCTCTTAAAATACCTATCTTACAAACCATCTAAAACATCCATTCCACAAATGCGTGAACAAACCCTACTCACACTCGCTCCTCGCAACAAGTTAAGATTTAAGTAAAGCATAGGTCACAAAAAGGGTTATATGGAAGTAGATAATGTAATATGGCACTTATTCAAGCTGATGATTACATTATTATTTTGCCAGACCATGCTGCTACTGTACGTCATAAAACTGACGTCGCTGCACAATGTAAACGTCTTCTGCTACAAACCTATGGTTTTCATTGCCGAGTCACTTGCTCTTGTTTGGTCGCTGTTTGTAAGACCAGTGCTACCTAAAGGTATTCGGTTAGGGGTCAGATGGCTGAATTGTAGGCTGCATGAAAAAATTGTTTCTTTCTTGCACACAAATTCTCGAATGTGAACTGGATTCAGCTGCCACCAGTAGTCTAGTTGCGAATACGCATGACGACCCTCACTCCTGCTGTCTTCGTCGTCAATGTTTTGCATTCCAACGTTAGCACATTTTCACAAATACACTACTACAATCCAGTCAATGTCAAATGCGTGAAGATGTTCATATTTTACTACCTTTAAATTTCGTTTTCAACCGTGCTTACCTGAAAGTCTCCTCAACTCCGTTACGAAAAGGAAAACTTATCCTCATCCTTTTCGAAGGCACGCGCGATAGCCTCATGCTCCTTTCAGGCAACCTACATATAATTCCGGCTCAGCGTCTTATGCATGCGACACGTGTCTTATGTCTCCCATCTGTTACGGCCCCAGACGTCACACAAAAAACTATGCAGGCGATACAAAGAAGACTGTGGAAGCGGTTGCATGAAAATCATGTGTACAACCCAACAAGAGTGTCCGTATCATCTCATCTGAGCATTCCAGGAATAGCTTTTACTCACCCAGAAACTATTCCGTAAATAACGTTGTTAACAAGATTAAAACCTTAGAAAGAAAGTAACCCTGTAGAACAGGCCCGACCTGATGCGTGGTTTTGCCATGTTCCGAGACGAGTTTATCATCATTGACCAATATCGCCAACTGCTGCGCTGCATCGTCTAAGCGATCGATCTCGCGAAGGTATTCCACAAAATCTTCGCGGTACTTCGGCATCAGTTTTAGGTATCTGTGAAAGATATGGGTACCTTTCATACGCTCTGACAAATTTGCAACTGGCAAAGCATGCGTCGTGTTCACGCACATACATTTGCATGTGGGACCATATTCTATTTAGTAATTTCAGCTCGGAGGTAGAAATTATTAAGTTGGCGTATACAATCTATATTTCAGGTTAATCTCCTACGCCAGCATTCAGTTCCATCGATCAGCACTCAAAAGTGAACGGTCGAATTTGTCAAACATTTTCCGTGCATTCAGCAGCGATCGGATGGCAGAAAAAAAAAGAAACTTTAGTACGTTTAAAAATGTGAAAGCTTAGCCCCTTATGTTTTAAAATTCGTTGACGATTCACGAAATCTGTTAGAAGCCAAAGTGCACATCACAGCAGCTTATCGGTATGAATTACATAATTATTATCTGGGATAAAGACATTCTTATATATCGTAGGAAGCAAAAAATGCGGATAAAAAATAAACAGAAAAGTGACAGAATCAATTTTGCTCGTGAATCTATCTCATAGCCAACAATAAATTATGTTTACACTCCGTGGTTATGGCAGCGAGATTTTTCGGTTAAAACAGCACAGTTACAACACTGTTTGCATCAATGTTCACACTCCAACAACGCTTGCAAAGACAATGTTACCCATTCTCATTCCTACGATAAGCGCAGAAGCAATTCAATTTTTCGTGCATATCATCTTAAAAAAAACGGAAAAAATGGTTCAGTTTGTTCTAGTCGCTTCGAGAGTTTACACAGCACTGCTGGATCCCGTCTATCGAAAAAACCTTTACAATACAAAGCATTGGTGAATTCACCACTCTCCTCACCCTTCTTCCCCCCCCCCCCCCCCCCCACCAACTAGTGTTGTGGTCCGATTTTCAGCTGAGATCGCAATTCGCGCTATAAGAGAAGTGGAAAATGGTATAAGAGCGAAGAAATTGGCGCAAAAAACCGTCAAAGTATTTATGGCATTGTTCCGAATAAAACCTTCGCAGATTATAAAACTGAAAGCTTTCCTAGAAGGGTAGAGTTTGCGAGGCTGTATCGGCACGATGCTCTGTCAGCGGTGAAACGGTATGTGAGGAAGATGGCGATTACCTTCTATACACACGAATCGTAGTTTCAGGAATGGTGTGAGAGGTGACGAATTTGATATAGAGTGGCCATATCCTTTCGTGCTGTGTTACCGGTAAAGCCCGTAGTGCTCGATCGAACACTCGTCTTGTTTCGGTTATAAGACGCTGTTGAGTCATCAATTCGCAATAGTCCATCCAGATACGTGGCATCTGTTACAATGAATTTGCATACTGGTCGTACTTAGCATTACGGTAAATACCTTCATATCGGAAGTGAAACAATAGGCTCGAACGTCTCTGACTGCATTTACGCAGGCTGGTCAAATTTAGACGTCTTGAAATTCAGGCAACATTGCGAGCAGTCATAGATGAATGATACAATCTTTAGTACCGAATCCAGAACACCAATGAATGCCTCATTTCCTTAAGGCATTGGTATTTGCTAAACCAAACGCAACTGACTTAAGCAGAGTGCTCTGCCACTGATACATGCGTGTTGTGCCATCTGCAATTGTGTTCAGACACCTGCTTGCGCAATTTTCTGTATCGGTCCATTACGTTCAGCGCCCTAGGCCACTGATCACATGGACATGCGATGTTGATGATTTTCACTCCATCGTAACAGACTTTCCAACAATCCGTTCAAACCCAGCCCAACTTTATGCATGAAACAAAATTTCCTAAGCAATGCAATGCCTGAACTTCACACCGACCGTACCCGCATTGTGGACAAACTTCACAAACACACACAAACGAAATATTACGGACCCAAAGCTCGATAAATTCTGACGCTCGAGAGTGAAGGCGTAAAAAAAACGTTCGAATTTGGACGGAGACCCATCACGCGATCATGTTCCACAGGTTTCCCAACTTAGCCCCTTTACCGCCCTCGAATAAACTCCTGTTCACATCGCTCAAATAAACTCCCCCTCACCTCGCTCAAGTAAACTCTCCGGCTGTCCAATAAAAACGTAGTTTTTATTGGACGGACGGAGAGTTCGCTCAAATAAACTCCCCCTCACCTCGCTCAAGTAAACTCTCCGGCTGTCCAATAAAAACGTAGTTTTTATTGGACGGACGGAGAGTTCGCTCAAATAAACTCCCCCTCACCTCGCTCAAGTAAACTCTCCGGCTGTCCAATAAAAACGTAGTTTTTATTGGACGGACGGAGAGTTCGCTCAAATAAACTCCCCCTCACCTCGCTCAAGTAAACTCTCCGGCTGTCCAATAAAAACGTAGTTTTTATTGGACGGACGGAGAGTTCGCTCAAATAAACTCCCCCTCACCTCGCTCAAGTAAACTCTCCGGCTGTCCAATAAAAACGTAGTTTTTATTGGACGGACGGAGAGTTCGCTCAAATAAACTCCCCCTCACCTCGCTCAAGTAAACTCTCCGGCTGTCCAATAAAAACGTAGTTTTTATTGGACGGACGGAGAGTTCGCTCAAATAAACTCCCCCTCACCTCGCTCAAGTAAACTCTCCGGCTGTCCAATAAAAACGTAGTTTTTATTGGACGGACGGAGAGTTCGCTCAAATAAACTCCCCCTCACCTCGCTCAAGTAAACTCTCCGGCTGTCCAATAAAAACGTAGTTTTTATTGGACGGACGGAGAGTTCGCTCAAATAAACTCCCCCTCACCTCGCTCAAGTAAACTCTCCGGCTGTCCAATAAAAACGTAGTTTTTATTGGACGGACGGAGAGTTCGCTCAAATAAACTCCCCCTCACCTCGCTCAAGTAAACTCTCCGGCTGTCCAATAAAAACGTAGTTTTTATTGGACGGACGGAGAGTTCGCTCAAATAAACTCCCCCTCACCTCGCTCAAGTAAACTCTCCGGCTGTCCAATAAAAACGTAGTTTTTATTGGACGGACGGAGAGTTCGCTCAAATAAACTCCCCCTCACCTCGCTCAAGTAAACTCTCCGGCTGTCCAATAAAAACGTAGTTTTTATTGGACGGACGGAGAGTTCGCTCAAATAAACTCCCCCTCACCTCGCTCAAGTAAACTCTCCGGCTGTCCAATAAAAACGTAGTTTTTATTGGACGGACGGAGAGTTCGCTCAAATAAACTCCCCCTCACCTCGCTCAAGTAAACTCTCCGGCTGTCCAATAAAAACGTAGTTTTTATTGGACGGACGGAGAGTTCGCTCAAATAAACTCCCCCTCACCTCGCTCAAGTAAACTCTCCGGCTGTCCAATAAAAACGTAGTTTTTATTGGACGGACGGAGAGTTCGCTCAAATAAACTCCCCCTCACCTCGCTCAAGTAAACTCTCCGGCTGTCCAATAAAAACGTAGTTTTTATTGGACGGACGGAGAGTTCGCTCAAATAAACTCCCCCTCACCTCGCTCAAGTAAACTCTCCGGCTGTCCAATAAAAACGTAGTTTTTATTGGACGGACGGAGAGTTCGCTCAAATAAACTCCCCCTCACCTCGCTCAAGTAAACTCTCCGGCTGTCCAATAAAAACGTAGTTTTTATTGGACGGACGGAGAGTTCGCTCAAATAAACTCCCCCTCACCTCGCTCAAGTAAACTCTCCGGCTGTCCAATAAAAACGTAGTTTTTATTGGACGGACGGAGAGTTCGCTCAAATAAACTCCCCCTCACCTCGCTCAAGTAAACTCTCCGGCTGTCCAATAAAAACGTAGTTTTTATTGGACGGACGGAGAGTTCGCTCAAATAAACTCCCCCTCACCTCGCTCAAGTAAACTCTCCGGCTGTCCAATAAAAACGTAGTTTTTATTGGACGGACGGAGAGTTCGCTCAAATAAACTCCCCCTCACCTCGCTCAAGTAAACTCTCCGGCTGTCCAATAAAAACGTAGTTTTTATTGGACGGACGGAGAGTTCGCTCAAATAAACTCCCCCTCACCTCGCTCAAGTAAACTCTCCGGCTGTCCAATAAAAACGTAGTTTTTATTGGACGGACGGAGAGTTCGCTCAAATAAACTCCCCCTCACCTCGCTCAAGTAAACTCTCCGGCTGTCCAATAAAAACGTAGTTTTTATTGGACGGACGGAGAGTTCGCTCAAATAAACTCCCCCTCACCTCGCTCAAGTAAACTCTCCGGCTGTCCAATAAAAACGTAGTTTTTATTGGACGGACGGAGAGTTCGCTCAAATAAACTCCCCCTCACCTCGCTCAAGTAAACTCTCCGGCTGTCCAATAAAAACGTAGTTTTTATTGGACGGACGGAGAGTTCGCTCAAATAAACTCCCCCTCACCTCGCTCAAGTAAACTCTCCGGCTGTCCAATAAAAACGTAGTTTTTATTGGACGGACGGAGAGTTCGCTCAAATAAACTCCCCCTCACCTCGCTCAAGTAAACTCTCCGGCTGTCCAATAAAAACGTAGTTTTTATTGGACGGACGGAGAGTTCGCTCAAATAAACTCCCCCTCACCTCGCTCAAGTAAACTCTCCGGCTGTCCAATAAAAACGTAGTTTTTATTGGACGGACGGAGAGTTCGCTCAAATAAACTCCCCCTCACCTCGCTCAAGTAAACTCTCCGGCTGTCCAATAAAAACGTAGTTTTTATTGGACGGACGGAGAGTTCGCTCAAATAAACTCCCCCTCACCTCGCTCAAGTAAACTCTCCGGCTGTCCAATAAAAACGTAGTTTTTATTGGACGGACGGAGAGTTCGCTCAAATAAACTCCCCCTCACCTCGCTCAAGTAAACTCTCCGGCTGTCCAATAAAAACGTAGTTTTTATTGGACGGACGGAGAGTTCGCTCAAATAAACTCCCCCTCACCTCGCTCAAGTAAACTCTCCGGCTGTCCAATAAAAACGTAGTTTTTATTGGACGGACGGAGAGTTCGCTCAAATAAACTCCCCCTCACCTCGCTCAAGTAAACTCTCCGGCTGTCCAATAAAAACGTAGTTTTTATTGGACAGCCGACGTCTTGTTTTTGATTCATTTCGGTTCATAAATAAAGCCGCATGAAAGTTTTCGGCTTTCTTCCGCATAACCGCGAATAAGGGATAAGCCCAGACAGCGGGAAGATGGCAACGTTCGGTTCATTATGGAACACCATTATTCGAACTTCGCTTTTGTTCGGCGTCCGAAATGGAGTTACAGGATGATGCATGGATGGTCGACGAATTGGTACGAAATAAAACGAACGAAACGACGAAGAAATTTTGAAAGACCCCTCCCCCATGAGGCTTCTTATCAAGTGCATAAAAATTTCATCTTCTAAAAAACATTCATTCCTTTGGTCGGAGCGACCTTCGCTCGTCGATATTGAATAATTCCAAGTCACTTACATAGGCACATGTCGGAAAATTTGATAACCGGAAGCCTTTTCACTAAAGTGGAATGGAAAAGATAAAATTATTACAACATACCTTATGCATAAACACCAAGGCGCGCTCGTAAACATTATTAAGACGCTGGTAAGCCGCGTCCGTTGGACACTTGTCTGAGATCTGCTTACGTCTGAAGCGAAGGTAATTGTACCTGCAAAACACTGCCTGTACGGTGGTAACATTTCAAGCATCCACCACATCAATTAAACCGGTTGGTTGATTTTAGTGAGACGGTACGATCGAGCCTGAAGAAGGGACTACATGACGACTACAATTTGACGCATCATTTATCTCAACATCAACACAGAAGCAGCAGGTTAATTTCCCTCTTTCCCTTGACGCACCACAGTGTGCCGCATACCATACTTTCTCCAACCTTGATCACATTACAGTGCTAAGGCTTACGGAAGAACGTGACGAGAAGATGAAAGAAGGAACTAAGGGGATTCACATCTGACCATTACATTCAACGCCTGGTTTTCTCGATCAGATCTTTACAACAATCCTTGTTTAGCGTTTTCATTATGTACTAAAATGAGATTTGCTGGGCTAAGTTCAGCACGAAAAAAAAAAATGATTTTTTTCGTTGCATATTTTAGCTGCACCGGCTACTGGCCAAGTGATAAAGAAAAAACTTCAAATCGAAGAATGAACGGGGAAATACTCAAAACTTTAATACTATTTATGGTTTACATAATAGTTAATTGGTAAAAATGTAATTTATAAGAAACATGATAAACATTTATAAATAAATTAGACTTAAAAATGCAAGATCAGAGATTGTTGAAAAGTGAGCATTAAAGTAAACATTCTCTATACGATCCATAAAGTGTACAACTCACCAAAGTTTGTAACTTCCGGGTAGTTCCTTAAGCGCCCTCTCATAAACCATGTTGATTTGCTTCAGTGGTGCTTTACATTTTTTCTTGTGTTCGATGTAACGTAGCCAACACCGTAACGAATACGGATTTCGAAGAATATTCTCCTCGAAACCAACATCTTCTTCCTCCTGCAATACTTTACATTTAAAAATCCGTATCCGTCCGTTTATATAGGAGAGGAGATTGGCTGTTCACTCATTTAATCAGCATCGAAACCCAAACCAAACATTTAATGATCGGCATCCATCGAAAGACCGCTTTAAAAAATTATGTTTAAATTTACTAAACGCTCAAATTGATTTCATTTAGCTGCTTAATGAACGACATACTAAATGCGTTTTAAGGAAGATACGATGATAACGATAACTGACAACGCAGAGCGGGTGAACGCCAATCTTTTTTCCCAAAAGTGTTACTCGAACTTTGTGAAACTTGTTCATCGTTATCATATATTACAGTAGATGCTTTAAACTGGTAAAAAGTTACACTGGACCGAACAAAATGGAGGATCGATCACGTCGTTTAAAGCTGGTCGGCTGTCAAAAAGTTGATAAAATTTGTAACCTGTGGAAAAGCTCAAACAAGATGTTGGCATATCCACATCATATATTCGCATATTCATCAATTTTGTGCTAATTCCAAGTGGGGTGCTTTAGCCTTTTTATGCGACCCCACTTTTTCTTGCTGTACAGACCAAAAGAATGGCACAAAAACTAGAGCAATGTTCAGTCTGAAGACCAAAAAAGATGACCAGTAATCTCACCTACAACAATCCAAGTCGGCACATCTAAAATAGAATTGATTTTCCTCGAAACGCTGTTTTTTTTTTACAACTGCAAACAGCTATGATGAGCGAACATTCATAAGCGCTAAAGATCAAACGGTTTCTTGAGGCCACTAAGAGAGAACTACGGCAAAATCGGATTCCACAAAGGAATCTGATTTAACATTTTCACAGGGAAACAGACTTCCGAAGGCCCTTTCAAACATTCATTAAATCTTGCTGTTAACGACTTGCGTCGAATGGAATCATCAATCTAAGCCGAGCGAGCCAGCTCAAGATTTTAAAGACTGGAGAAACAATTCTAAAGAAAATGTCTTCAACAGCGATTTTCGTTCTTTTTCCAGTGTTCCTTGATTCTATTCTCCACCCGTCGTTTACACAAGTGTACACCGTAGTTACTTGTTAAAAAATTTAAAAAAAAAAACTAAGAAACTACGTGTTTACCACTTCTGCAAAGAAAGTCACGCGGTAACTTATTTATGATTGAGATCCTTTAGCACAGAATATGGCCACCACTTTTATTGCTCTTAATTAGCGCTATGCAATGATCACTGATTAAATAAGGTGAGGGTCGATTGAGAGCAAAATGCCAACAACCAAGGAAGACATCAAGTGAATCGAATATCGAGAATAGCCCATAGCCCCTCGACCTGCACATATACTACTATTAAAGATAAATCAACGAAACTTACGAGCACAACCGCAGCAGTTTTATCAGCTGTTTCGGTCACCGGGTCAGTCTTCTTGCTCGAGGTCGCCTGCTCAGTCGTGGCGTTTGTGTTCCGTTCAATCTCTCCCAATATTGGCATTTGTACTTGAAATCAGTTTCACTATATTCCTCACTGGCTTTACGACTGAGAAATGCGTTGCACAGGTAAAATGTTCTCGCACAAGCCATAACAGGTAGCTACTACTTAATTTGTGGACGGCGTATAACGTAAAACAAGGATGGTTAAGTCGAGATATCGGAACGTTAAGGTAATAGCAAAATGAGAGCACGGTGTAGGTGAAACAACTAGGTGATATATTCTCAATGAAATTTAAAGAAAATGAAAAAAATGGATATGCATATAACCGTCAAGCAACAAACACTACAGGAGAAACCATTCTCGTAGACGCCATATGAAGTGATCGACAAACGAAAATTAGCAAGCGAATGGGAAATTCAAACTCCACAGCCTCTTCCCTTTCTCCTAAGAACGGCGTCACAAGATTGCATCGTACCGAGGGTTTCGATTTTACCAACAAAGGCAAAATCTCACTTGCAAAATTGTTTACTAGTACAATTTAACCATCACAACTTTAACATTATGAGTCGAAAAAACCTCGCTCCAAAGGCGCGAACGGAGGTGAGAAAAAGCAAAATACGATTTTAGATCAACAGCACCCCAAACGTGAGTGGGGGAACGATTGACCTGTTGGCTAAAGGTGGATTGTGAGCGACGGAAATAGGAGGGACAGCCTGTAGTAATATGCTCGACTAAACACTAGCTACTACTACCAATACTCTATTTCGAAGTTCGCCCTTATTTCGCGCAGCTCAGAAGACGTTCGTATCTGTTAGCGTTCGCAGTCCATACATTTGAAATTACTACAGCAAATAGCAACACGCTGTAAGTTTGTTTTAAGTAACGTGGAAGGCATCATGTGTTATTTACACTCAAACACTCTTCCAAGCTTTACATAAATACTGAACTGAAGAACAGGAATGCTTGAATGGACAGAATTTACAGAAGTATGCAACGGCATTTGCTATACATCTGCCGGATAAAATTTTAGGTATGGTGCCGATAGTACAATCTTCACAAACCATGTGCCCTACCTTTACAAATGCCGGAACCAGATTTTTTTCAAGAGAAAATTTTAAATGTTCGAAGCCATCGAGTAGCTTATTTTTCTCTTTATATGAGTAAGCTTAGGCCATGCTCACTTTCTCTTTCAATCCTTCCTATGCAAATTTCCACCGGTACGATATCCGACCTATATCCAACCAACCTACTTGTTTCTGCCTCTACAAATATGGATATTTTCGTAGAGGCAGATAATGAGACTAGAATAGGCGCCAAATGTATCGTTATGTACCCATAGTAAACTATGTATAAGCCAAATAGTAGTGTTGTTTGCATCCGCACTACTGGGACGCCCCATTTTTGGGAGGTGAAATATAGGTTTTACTTCTTATGTGTGGGCATATGACGTGGGAAGTTTCCCTAGAATTCCCTAGAATGTGCACGATATAGCGCAGTGAATTAAGAACCATAAAAAGGTGAAACCGGTCGTGACGCAACTGAGTCGGCACCTATATATGCACATCAATCGTGGCTTCAACGTTCGATCAGTGCT
>JPKZ01001631.1:154554-164554 GCA_000803305.1 Toxocara canis
CACTTCCAAGCAGGAAGGTGAGATTGCACGATTTCGCGGCACCAAAAAAACAACACACGGTGTTTAACTGAACGAGACTAATCGTTTACACATTTACAACTTTGACGGAGAGGTACGAGGAGAGGCAAATCGGTAGAGTAAGGCGCAACACCTAAAATTTTAGCACCCATGAAATGATCTGTAAAGTTGGCGTTCGCAGCGATGAAATCACTACTTAACGCGAAACTATTTTGGGGAGGCGGGAGAGGGGAGGAGGAGGAGAGAGGGGGAAGGGGGATATCAAACTTTCTCCACGAATTCAGCCCAAACAAAACTATACAAATTGAGCGGATTACTCGATCAATCCTTAATTTTAAAAAGAAAGGAAAGGGAAGGCTTAACCAGCTTATTTATCTCTGTTAATGCTGACTTCGTTCTGACCCTACCAACGGAAGTATCCTTGCTTTCCATTGCAGCTCTTCTCTTGTTAAGAAAAACTTCCCATGTTGACAATCCCATCTCGCCGGTTCATTTTATTATTTCGTCCTCCCTCCAATTCCACAGCCGTGAAAAAGGTTGGTTTCTGAAGCCATCGTTCAAGACAAAGAAGACTTATAAAGGCGTACGGCAGCGTCTAGCAGCAAAAACAAAAGCAACTGAGTAACCTTTGAAGTGTACTTGTCGAAGACGATCTTTACGTTAGTCACCTCCTCACCCATTCTTGCGAATGCCTCCGCAATATAGGCCGCATCCCAATCACTGCTTAGATCTCCCATCCACAATGTGCGGTCCGTTTCCTCCGCTGATCGCGACATCTAAAAACGCAACTGTAAAACTGTCCTGCTTCAATGGTCCATTCGAAAGCGCATCATTACCGGGAAAAAGCGCAAGCCTCAACTGCCCTAAATGCCGCCAGTGTCTAAAAGTCACTAATTGTGCAGATTAACAGCCTACCAACTGTAGTAAGCGGCCACGGTATGCTCCTAGTTACCTCTTGACACCGCAGAAGTGCGCATCAAGCGCTGCTAAGAATTCAACCAGAGGAAAAATTCGGATGTTTTCCAAAGATAATCTTAAAAACAAGGGATAAGAAGATGAGCACTCGAACTAGGGAAGGAAAAGGTGAGGACAGGAGGACAAGTGTAGAAAATGACCTCTCGCTGCTAATCTCCTCACCCCCTCCCCCCTCCCCTCCCCGCTCTCACTCAGAAGCGAGAGCGGTGTCTCTGCTATCGAGACGTGGACATCTCCCGCATCTTCAGTAAGAATCAACTTCCACTTATTTTTGTCGGGTCATTTTTCGTCCGTAGTGGGAGGGGAAGGAGGGATACGATCAAATTCGCGAGAAGGAAACGCAGAGGGTTTTAATCGTGAGAGATAATACAGCCTTACTAAAAAAGGAAGCACTCTCGCCATCATAAAGTAGCTTGCAAATGAATCATATAAACTCAACGACACTAAAGAACCCTCTCGATTTGTCGACAAAAAAAGAGCAATAAAGTCTAACAAAGAGCAGCCACATTAGTTAAATATGCTTCAAGAAATAATCCTGCCCAACACTTATTTAAATGTACACTTCAGAAAGTGATATTCTTCAAAATTTTACATACTTTAAAACAAGTGCCCTCAAACGCTCAAACGCAAATTTGCATATGTTCCCAAAAAACGCAGTTTTATGGCCATCGCCAACCACCTCAAACATGTTGGCAAGGTAGTAAAATAACTCCTAGTAACAAGGCTTAACAAGGAGCAATATAGGACGAGCAATAAACATATCTTCACCAACGCAAATGAAACTTTGGTCGAAATGGACGGATCAAGCATCCATTGGTCGTCGCACATACACATCACTCTTCTTCCCTTCTCATCCCTCATCAACTCGTTTGATATTCTCGTTAGAAGTGCTCCTGATATCGTCATGCTTCACCAAGGGAAGACCAGATGGGAAGGCTTTGCTCGAAATGGCATAATTATGTGGAATTAACTGCACCGACACCAACAAACAAATTAGTTTCATCGCACGCATACGACGGCACTGTAAAACTTATAGCGCCCTCAAAAGATGGCTTGTTGTAATTTGACGGTGAACTGAACATACCAGAAGTACTTCTTCGCAATAATTGAATGCCTGGATGTGTGCGCAACCATACGACCAAAACGATCACTTAAAATATAAGCACGCCGAACATTAACATTTCAGGAAGAAATCACTTAACAACAAAAGCAAGCGAATGAGAACGCTTTGCAGGAAAATATCGTCATATTGTGAAGTAAGTTTCCTCATTCACTAAACTACAATTCTTTTAGGATTTTCAGCAAAAAACCGACCCATTCTTATGAATAAATGATTTCGGCGATACCAAAGCTGAAATAGAATTTCCTCAACAGTTTTAAAACAAGCGAATTATGCGATCAAGTCAGGCATGAGAATTGGATAAGATACGAGTAAGGACGGAGATCCCCAGAGAAGGTAATTAATTACTGGCCTCTCCAAATACCTTAACAAATAACCAAATTACTACTATCTATAAAAACATCTGATGGCCGCCATTCATTCCTATCTATAAAATCATCTGATAGCCGCTATCCTGTGACAAAGATCATCTCTTGCTCATTGTTTCCTTTTTGGAAGATCCTCATAAGCGGGCGGCGCATCCTCCACCTCAATACCAGTGGACATAAACTCCAATGGTGAGTCATCTTCATCCGATTGGCTTAATGTCAATGGTGCGTTTCTCCACGAGTGAGAGATGTCCCGTGATGAAACAGGTCGTATTCGTGGCGACTGTTGGATTCCACTCAACCGCGGGTCCCTATAACAAATCCCTTTAACTGTCTCAGTTTTTTCATCCGCTGTTCTATTCACAGTATCTAGGCCTTCTATGTGCCTTTTGATTCTGCATCAAGAACTACCGGTGGAATCTAGTCCTAAATGATGGATACGAACATAACTTTGACCCGAACAATAAAATGCATTTTTGCCTTCACAGGTTGATCTGAGAGCTGGCAATTAAGTGATCTATCAGCTGCGCGAACTTCGGTTAGGGATGCGAATGAACAAATTCTATTTGACTGATATCACAACCAAATGAACGGCCGACCATATGAAAGCGAATAGGCCAGAAGAATAGCAAACAAAAGCATACCGACAATTACCAATCTGTAATTACTCCAGCATTCCACAGCCAACTTTAATTAGGAAATTCGCTCATGAGCGATGGGAGAAAGCTTGGACAATGTGATACGGTCGTTGCACAAACGACGCACGACCTGGTCATGTCTATTAATAAGAGAGAGGAAGCGTAAATGACTAGCCGCCATGTTCATTAAGGCATAATGCGTACTTACTGTACACGTCAGCCATTTCCTCTCCAGCTCCCACAAGCACCATAAAGTTAAGATCCCTCTCATTAGCTGGTTCACGGCTATGAGCAGAGAGTGTTTAGAGCTGACCTACAACGGTCACAGACCTTCAAGATCGTTTAGCGGCAGAAATTGAATGCGACCTTCAGCTTGCGTGTTTGCACAGTAGCGCAAGCAGTTACTGAATTTAGTGAGAACGACATTTCAACCTCATAAGAAAGAACGCAAGAAAATATAGATACGGTTATCAACAAATGTGAAACTTACGCCGGTATGGGAGGAAGGCTATATTCGCTAATATCAGAATAACTGGGTGGAGGAGGCAGATTTGCGGTAGCAGCGATTCGTTCTTGCATCGATATTGAACTGCTTATCATTAAGTCATCATCATCTCCACTTCCTAAAAGCAATTAGTGCCCAAATAAGATCTCAACTTTAGCAACGTTCACCAACAAGAAATAGACGAGTATCTCACAAATTCCCAGCATGCGTCTTTGCAGGGTGACTCCTATGAACGAAGTCGTTTTTCTTAGTTAGGGAGGAACTTCCTGAAAGGTCTTTACGTTTACTTTTTAAACCAATCAAATGCAAGAAAGAAAAAATAATAGCAAAGAATGAGAGGCGAGAAAAAGAAAGTGAAATGGAAAATGAACAAAATGAAGCATGGTTTTCATCGTACTATAATGTGGTCGACCATCATTGTACCGCTCCCTCTTTCTGCTTTCTTTTGCTTCAGTTTGTCATTTTTGTGTTGTTCATATTCGTTCCACCTTTCGCTGAACTCTTGTTTTACTCTTTAGCGCAGATGATCACATTTCGCAATGGCTTTACGCGCGAAACGTAAGCATAACTGCTCACCTAGTACACAAGTGCTTCATTTCAAACGCAATAAGCTAGTTGTGACCAAACTGTCGTCTCGATCTGCGACAGTTGCGAGCGATATCTGACCTCTTACGCTAGCTACTGCATGTAATATAAGCGACTAGATTTGTCACAGTCGTGCAAAGGGAATGAAAATGCAGAGCGGAGAAGGAGAGGAGGGGAGGGATGCGCAAAGAATCGAAACATGACACCTCCGACGGCACTCAGTCATCTACTCAAGCGACACAGTGCCGCTTATTTTCGTGTAGGTCACCTTATTTGACTTACACGAAAATAAAGAGAATAGGAAAGAAGTAAAACAAAAGTCAGACTGAAGTTATCCAAAAACTTGAATAAAAATAGCCTAAGTTTACAACTTGACCATTCGATAGCTTAGCGCATTGCGTACAACATCATAACGCTGCACCACTTTAATAAAATTCAAATCGAATTGAATCGAATCTTTCATTTAGTCGATAGGTAAAGAATACCTTTACGACAATACAATTTCGTGGATACCTACATGATGCGCTTTCTAAAGTGGCATGAGAAGACTGCATAAGAAAGTGGAGGTTAGATCAAGGAATTGCAAACAATACGATCAACATGATAGGGAGGAGGACGGATTAAAATAATGGACCTTCACTAATCCCATCTGACAACAAGAAAAAAGCTTGTAGGTTGAACTCGCTCCTCTTGACACCTGTTATCTAGCGCATAATTGATCAAACTACAACTGACCAAATTCGTCTAGTACTAGTCATGAATTATCAACCATGAAACGGTTTCTTTGTGTTTACATGATTCTCCCACACAAAGTACGGAACTGGTCCCCTAAAACTAAATTACTGAACGCATAACTGTTCCAGATGCAATAGAACTTAGCTGCGTTGTCTGAGATACAACCACCAAACATCAGCCCACCTTTGGCGATATTGATTGGTCGTTGCGTCCAGTCTGTCTCCTCACGAAATTCTCTCTTTTGTGACGATGCTTCACCACCTGATGAGTGCCGCTTCGCTCCAACATCAGAACGACTTCTCGCATGTGCCACATCGACCTGCGGTTGGGCCGTTTGTTGACCACGGCGTCGCAGTGGACCACGATCCGACGAAACACTCATCTTCAACTACTAGCAGTTGATTTCGCTTACTATTCTCTGCCAAGAATGAAGACTTAACCAAAAGTGAGGGCAGACCGTACTCTGGGAGAATAGTTCTCAGGCAGATTCAACTCAAATCTGATTCGGTTCTAGGCAAGGTCTGACTTAACTGTAATTCAAAGCTTTCGCATTGGGCTCACTATCGACGCACCAAGTGCATTACCGTGCATTAGCAGAGTAACCAAATGAGATTGCCATCTGTTATCCAAAGACATTAACGAAGTAGTCATCAAATGAGGATACAATCTGCGATGGCAATACACTGTTTAGACAACTGAAATATTCCAAGCAGCCTCAATATACGTTCTTGAGTAAATGAAATTGCAAAAAACGACTAAAGTGTAGGCGAAGAATTTGCTCCTTGTCCCTACATGCAGCAAAGTGTTCTCGAAGGAAAACCAGCCTTCAAGCGCTTTTGAGAGAGGAAATTTTGGTCAGAATTCACGAGGGGAGGGAAATGCCGCAAAGAGAAAGAAACGCAGATATAATGAGGTCAAGCATTACCAAGTTCACGTCGACGCTTGTAGCCATGGGTAACTGTTCATTGATATCTCTGCAGCTTTGCAGCAAATCAAGCGCACTTTTAGTTCTGTCCAAACCAGCCGATGTTTTCATCTCGTTTGGTCGACAACCATAGTTGTAAGTGTTCTGCTGAAATAAAAACAGTCACACATTGGTGTGTCAACATAAGCTTTCCGGTATGTTTTTTTTTTTTGCGCTGACACTTTTAATCGTGACGGTTGTGAGCATAGAGTTATAACGGTTACGATCATTTTCACACTGATCTTTGATCGCAGCGCGTATATCCGACGTGCTCAAGTTTCAATGTAAGCCTGCAAAATACCGATAAGCAAGTTTGCTGAATAAAAGACTTCAACATGGGACGGAAATCGTTCGTTATCAGAAGCATTTTCCCCTATCGCAGTTAATCTAAGGTCAGACAAAACTTTGCACACTCTTTCCGGTCAAGATTCTGCGCACTATTCCGCAGATATACAATGCATCTTAGTTAGTAATAAGATGGGATAAGGTCATATTCTTCATCAGAATCACTTAGAACGATTTGCAAAACTTACTGCGGTACAGTATATCAACAGCTGCCCTACTGCACATTAAAAAACAGCGTAAATTTATAGGAGGGCCAAATTGCGGTTACGACAGCAGGATGAGAAGTAAGAGCTATTCTCTGCGAAACAGAACGACAACATAAAATTGGCTTCTATTAAGAAAATAAAGGAAGCATTGCCAAATACTTCATGAAGCAAAGTGATCAAATGTGTTTTCACTGCGCCACCGTTTCAGAAAAGCGGAAGGTGAAAGCAGCGTCCTCCCACTTAACATTCCATCGTACCACCTCCTCCCCCTCCCCCTCCTCCTCCTCCCTTATCCCCATCTGTTCGGTATGTTCGCAGTTGAAAGAGATGTTTTGAAGCTCGGAACCGTATTTGGGCATAGCAAAAAAAAAAGAAATAGGTATGAAGATAATGTATTCAGACAATGTGAAGAATTTGGAAAACGATGACGTCGCTGATAAAAACGAATTAAAACAAACACTGCGAGCTAGTTCCCGGCGTAACCACTCCTCGAGACGCAGTAAACTCTCCTGAGCATAACGCTCTTCTACAATCAACTGAAACGTGAAATGCGTTAGGTCTTCACTGAACAACAGAGAAAACCGACAACAGCACGCAGCGAATAAAAATGGCACATGAAGCCAACATAGTCGTGAAAAAAAAAGCAACACGATTTTACCCTGCCGACCAACATAAAACAAATTACGAAAGGTGTTACGATGCTGGCACTAAATCGACCTATCGCTATTATGGCTTGAACGGTTTTATGCTCCAGTAACATGCACAAAAGTTTCTATTGTAACGACGACAAAATAGCACTGCAGTTTTATGTTGAAAGCCATCTGTTAGGTCCGGTTCACATCACAATTCATACAGTGTCTGACCTCTGACATTGGAAAGCATTACGGAGCAGCCGGGAGTCGAACCCGGGTCTTTCGCATACCGGGCGAGGGCTATATTCGCTGAATGCTTTTTCCACTACCAGATGTCAGACACAGGACGACAGAACAGTTGCTAGTGACTGACGAATATCGTCATATAGTCGCTGACGCAAGATGTGGTATGCGCGTCCTTCAATATCGGATGAGCGCAGCCCAATTCCTACCCCAGCAATTTGGCAGCAACTAAAAA
This sequence comes from Toxocara canis, assembly GCA_000803305.1. Lineage (NCBI taxonomy): Eukaryota > Metazoa > Nematoda > Chromadorea > Rhabditida > Toxocaridae > Toxocara > Toxocara canis. Next base: position 162,124 of record JPKZ01001631.1, read on the forward strand.
TCGTTTCGTTGCTGAGGTCTCTCCTTATAGAGCTCTTTTACGAACAAAAATCTTTTGTGAAAAACCCAAACGTAAAACATTCGACAATTTGTATGAAGAAATTAAAACAATGAACGTCTTGATATTTAAGTATTGTGCTTTAGGCTCTATATGGAAAGTAAGATGGGAAGATCCGCTGCGAAGTCTACGTGGCGTTGCTCGGGTACGGCGAGCTCAGGATCGCGACAGATAGAAAAATTGCCAGCTGCATCGATGGAGAGAACGATGAAATCGATGAAATCACAGCTGTTCAAGGTATTCAAGGCAAGGCTTTAGGCTCTGTGCAGTGAATGGCTTTATAAGCAGAACTTTCCTCAATATAAGACGTCCGATGTATAACTGAGATACTTATTCGTAACACTAATTAGGAGCAGTCAAAAGCCACAATGCGCCAGTTTCATTCATTAGTCATTAAGTAAATGAAAACTAAAAACAAAACTCAAAAGCCGAAAAAATAAAAGCGATCACTGCGTTAGCAAATCATCGAATAAACTATTTATTGTCTTTTTCCTACCGACTCTCGCGACTCCTCTTCCTCGCCTTCCTTCTCCCAGTGAAATGAATATATATAAAGTGAATTTTATTGTTGAACTAATGGATAAAGAAGCAAAAATTTAAAGAGAACAACACTCACATCATAAATATCACGATTGTTGCGCACCATGTTGATAAGTGACTTGAGCATTTGATATGGTTTAAAAACGCTCGAATCCCTCTGCGCCAGCACTTGAGCGAAAAAGCCTTTATATTTGCGATCTTCTAAAACAACCAAACTGCAATCCTCATACAAAATCAAAAGGTGCCATGCTATATTTTACGACGAGCTTTTATGGCTCGTAGCGACCTCTTTTTTACCGCAGCTCCTGTAGTGGACGAGTGTGTTGCAGTGTTACAGTAAGATAGAAGATCGGGCAGTGTTTCTAATGTGAATGGGATGGAGGAAGAACGACAGGGAAGATGAAGGATTAAGTAAACCCGATATTAACGTTTGCCACAATCTAGTATCACTGATTCTCGAATTTGCATCCTGGAGGCTGCAGCGTTTCTGTTCGTGATATAGAGAAACTTCATTTAAGCAGACGACATCTCAAGCACGGTTTCATGAACTGGCGTCTCCCAGGCGACTAAATTGTAAAAGGGACCGAATTTAACGTGATCCTATATAAAATGGCGTATTCGGAAGAGAAGAGAAGAGAATTCGAAGGAACTTGTATAAACTCATATCAATAAAAGCAGAACTCGCTTGTGATCCGCAATTATCCTCGTTTAGGAAGGACGAATAACACAGCCGCCATGATTTGACTGCGGAAGATATCGCACAGTCAGGGAACAACAGAGGGGAAAGATCAATTGGCTCTGAGGGTTTCTTTGGTTAGCTCCAGTACCCGATTTTCTGTCCTATCACTTTAAAAATATGCCTCCGAATCGCTCCGCTCCGGACTATGAACCCTACTTTCGCAAAGCAGAAGCTTTCATCCTCTTTATATCCCTCTGCTAGGTGCCACTAATACTCACTCATACACAACGCGATAAAACAGAATTGGCGATCTCCGCTAGCCTCACTCGACAAAAACATCTACAAAACCTTTTATGGAAGCTATATGAGCTTCTCCACGAAGCGAATTACTAAAGACATTTGCAGAACTCGGTCTTCATCAGCTATTTTTCACATGCGATGACCTCTTTGGACAAACGAAATTCCACCGCCATTAACACGGTCCGAAGTCGGTTATTCTAGCATGTGCTGAGCTCACTACACCGCCGCTCCATGCTGCTGCGCCACCACCTTGTAAAACGGCGTTACATGCCAAAGGCGCCTTTTGCTTTACTTAAGCACAATCATCGTCTTAACATTTTCTCCGAAATCAGTGTACTGTTAACGCACATCAATCGCTCTACGACAAGCAGTTAAGTTCCCCATTGACAAGCTAAACTAACAACCGGTACTTCGCATACTTGTTGTTTACCTTGTCAGCTCTTTCGACTACTTCTAACTACATGTGAAAGATCAGCAAGGTTTCGCGCTACAACATACTTTTTCGTTGCAAAAAACTCCAATATTTAAAAAACGGTCACATGGGATCGTATGATCTCGTAAGTCACAAAATACTTCATGCAAAAACGTTAAAAAAACCTCTACGTTCTAAAACAAACCTCATCCACAAAACAGCCGGGACCTCCGCTCCCCCCTTCCCCTTCCCCCGCCTTCCTCCTCCCTCCTTCCCCTCAAGGTTTAATATGAGCACTATAGTGCGATCGGTAGTAACAGCTGCTCAGTTCCTGTTAGGCTCGCATACGGTGACTTAAGAACGTCGCATTCTTCAGAAGTGAGCGAAGAAAATGGAAAGAGAATGTGTGTCTCATATGTCTTATATGAGACATATGAGACCTC
>JPKZ01001631.1:169554-174541 GCA_000803305.1 Toxocara canis
CAGCTCTTAACACATTCTCGATGACAACAACTGAGGTGGACTCTTTTAAGCTTTAGTACTGATATGGCATGAAGGGATACTGGCTCCTCACTACACCAGCAGTAAATTAAATCAAGTAAAACACCAAACAGCCAACAACGACATGACTGAACACACAAGACACTTTTCTACCTAGAAGCATTACGAGTACAGAATAAATAATGCAAAATTTCAAATCGTCCCACGTTTTATGTTTCTTTCACATATTACCCAATAATCGAAAAGGAGGTTCATTCCACGAAAGAATCTCTCCTGTTCACTTTCAAATCCTGATTTCTTTCAATAAAGGTCACTCATTACAAATCCAACTTACGTCAGTAGAAGGTGCAACTAGCAGATACATGACGATCAGTTTTGGCTGGAACATCACGTTGCAAGTAAACCAGGCTCGACATTTTATGGACATCCTAAAGAGCACCTCCAGCGTTTTTTGCCATTCCAGGATATTACCAGCTCTGCAAAACCGACCCATCATAAATACCGGCACCACCATATTCGGTCCAGTCAAAGCATTTGAACCTTGGCAGCCTCAATGACCTATTTTTCAAGGGCCTTTACCAGTTTCATTGATCCCACTTGACGGTCTCGAGTAAACCTAACTCGCAAGTGCTACTGAATCGAGTATCAACCCTCATCGCCCACCATCGAAGCATGGGTAACGACAATTTAGCGCGATCACAGTGATCGTATAGAAGCATTCACCATACCCCACATCTATGCATTAGAAAACTCACAGAACTTCTTAACAGTAAAGATCACGAAAAGAAAGTTTCCTTCTTCTCAATGACTTCAAGCAGCCATAATATCAAAATATGACTCAGACAAGCCAAAAGCTACAAAAACAAAAAAATCGAGTCTCAGAGGACGAACAAAAGTTTCGTTTCGGATGGCAGCCGAGGCTCCATAAATTACGTCACCAAGTTATGGCGTGTTATGCTCAATGAGTAATAGCCATAAAAATTTCCGGTCACTCAAAAAACATCTGCATAAAACGTCATCGTAACAATACCTGAGCGTTTTCTTGGCCCTCAGGGCGGTCAAGAAGAGAAATTTGCTGAGCAATCGCAGCGTCAGCATACAAATCTCTCTGCAACAATAATTCTCTTAGCTTTTCTTTTTCTCTTGTGTTTCGACATCGCAAAAGGCAGACAATGTCTTCAGAGCAATTTTAAGCAAAAGGATTCCTCAATCGGTGTATTAAGTGAAAACCTGCGAAGATGTTTAGTTGTTTTACCACCAGCCTCACCGTTCATCCAAGTAAGTCTGAAAATTCGTCACAGCCCGTGATATCAGTCACCTCAGTAACTTGGCATCTGATAGGATGCAATCGCAAGTAAAAATCATGTTCTTCTCAAATATAACCTCTTATCAAGATAAAAACTAGAATTACCGATCACAACCTGTGCCAAAAAAAGGAAGCTAGGAGTAGACCCGACGTCAGGATAAGTGAAAGGCAGATGTATGCGAAGCACGCAAAACAAAAGCGAACTCTTACTCCTTGGGCTCTCCACCCATCCTTTCAGCCATTTTTGTTCCACGCGAGGTGACCTCCCGTAATAGCTGGAAATACTGAGATGTGTATCTGAAAATAATACACTTAAAAAAAAAATTAACAATGCATATAAGCAACTACGTAAAAGAAATATGGGCAGTTCTTAACAAACATAACATGCAAACTAACAAAGTCACTTTCAACAGCCGCAGTCACGCCATCTCATTTAATAACACTGTTTGCTGTTACACTGCAAGCGCAATAAAATTTGAATGACAGGAAGTAGAGGGTTGCAACTGGGAAGGTAAGAAGCCGAGAATTTTAACGTTTTACAACATCGCGGAATTCAGCATTCCTCACTTCAATCTCTCCCCAAAAAATTTTTAAAAAGCCATAATTCATTCTGCACTACCACTGCAAACTATCTGTAGCAGTGCAGTCATCAGCAACAAGAATCCAAACAAGTCGGCTCTTTGCAGTGGTGTCTAGTCGTTGTGATACTACCTCCGATAGAACAAAACGTGCGTGCAGTTTCTCAGTGTGACGCTAAACACAAATAGCTTTTATAGTCGTTTGAAATAAGTCACTTCGTATTGCTAATTTTACGTAAACTATTGCAAAAAATTGTGAGTTTAAAGCATCTTACTGTGATCGTTCGTGCATCGAGCACGTATTCTTGCCTCGAATCATTGCTTCCAGCTTTGGTGGCAATTGCCTCAAACGTGAACCTGAAATGCCGAACCAATGTGATGCCTAACATTAACAAGCGCCGGAACATCATGAACTGTTTTAAAAAAATAAAAGTGGAAATGTGTGCGCTACCATCACATGCGCTGCCCATAAATAATGAAGTTTGCTCAACGACATATTCATATTTCAGCTGAAACGATCGGCTGCAACGATCCGCTTTTCCTCGCACTGTCATGTGACCGAGCAGTCTCAAACGTGCTAACATCCCCTTAAATGAATTTAACTTCGGCACTTTTATGCTTGCATTGTTGCTTCGCAGATCAACCGATGAGACTGAAAATTCCAATTTAGGCTTTAGGTGTAATTTATGTTTATTAAATCCCGTATCTCCGATTTCGGTTGTATACGACCTGCACGGTGGATATGTACAACAAACATATGCAAAGCGCAGACTCGAGACCGTCAGAATTTACCTCAAAAATGAAAAATTTTAAAGCGCAAAAAAACTGAAAAACGAACAGCAGTATTCGAAGAATTTAGGCTAGAAGAGTTGCCGAAAAACATCTCGTTTTGGACATGAATGCAATCGAACGACACCACTAAGCGATCGGTTTAAATTAATTAGTAAATCAATCTTAACAATGCAGTAATCCCTGCGACCAGTCAAATTCATCCACAAGCATTACTTAAGAAAAGCTATTAACGGCACCTCATCAAAGTGAGACAAAAAACAAAACTAATGAGCGATTCTACTCACCTGAACAAGTTGCAGAAGAGTAAAGTTACATTTCACATTTAAAAAAAATAATACTTCATATTTAAAACAATTAATACTTTACATTTAAAACCTCACTTAATGACATAGCGCTGAATTTCTTGTCGAGACCAGAAACCGTAACTGGGCTGACTGAAATGGATGTTGATCGAGGAGAATGCGACTGTAGCGTTGATGAATACGAAGCAATCATTTCCGCAGATGAAGAAAGAACTGAGGTAATAGATGAACAACTCAACTGAAAATAAAGTCATGCTCAACTATGAGTTGCGATCGAGTGACCAGGATATTAACAGATGTTCAACCAAATGGCTAAAGAATGTCATAAAAAAAAAGAAAACTTGCACTCAGCTCCTTTCAACCCCTCTATTCCCCTTCTCCTCCTCCCTCCTTCCTCACTCAAGGGAAGCCGTTGCGACATCCCGCACCTTCTAAACCCTCCCTCACCTTAGTACACTTGCTGGCCACAGCGCCGGATTCGTACTACATCACTGGAGTTGCAATTTCCAACGCATTTCGCTCTCTACACTACAAAGTTTCAAATTTCCTGCTTCCTTAACCAGAACATTCGAAATCTACATCTGTATGTAACGTCTAAAAGAGAAATTCATCTCACCTAGGCCACGAAAAATGCGATCGCCGTTCTCTCAGCTACCGGAATCTGCTACGATAAACAAATAGCAAAAATGGAGAAATCAAGAATTCAAACTCCATAAACTGCAGCAACGTTTAAAGAATGGCAGGAGGATTTTGTTCGATCAGGAGTCTGATTTTAAGCAGCACTCTCTATGCGAACTAGCGCATGGAAGAAGGTAAATGAGGGAGGAGGGGACGGGGGGTGGGGAAGAAAGGGAGCATACATGATCGAAATTAAGAAGCTGCAAGATGTGGCGCCTGTCCAGAGAGAGAGAGAATGAAATCAGTATGCAAATTCCACTTCGCGAAGTTGGGTTTGAGTGTGAGGTAAGACAGTAGTGAAGTAAGAAAGCGGAAGAGTGGTGCGCTGAATTCGCAATTTTACGATATTCTTCTCAGCTCACGATGGTATATATCACTATCTCGTGAAGAAAAATGAACTCAGGCAAATCTTTACTTTGAACCCCGGTAAAAAGCAATAGGAAATCTGTAGAACGATGACTTACTTTTTCATAAATGAGCAGATAAGCATTCCACCACCTCTTTTGCCTCTTCTTTTGATAGCGATTACTCGTATTATCGAATGCTTCCGAAAGATAGTCGCCTCCAAACCAAGTGCTCCGCATTTCCTTAATTACATTAAAAACACTCACCAGAGGTATCAAAAAATTATGACGACGTTCGTTGATTATCAACACGGCTAACTGCAGACCGCGTTCTCCTTAGTGAAAGTCAATGAAATAAAAGAAAATAAGAAACGACACGAACAATCCCTCTTGTTAAATGGTTAAGGACTGTCACGTTAAATTCCCAAGTCTAGCATGATTCATCTTCCTCTATTCCTCTCAACTTCACTTTGCATATTGGATGCCCACTAGCTGATATTAGAATAAATGATGTATAAGAGTATAAGAAATATACTCTTAAGTATAAGAAATAAGAGTATAAAAAGTATTTTAAAAAAGTATACGAAATAAGAAACGCCGCGAGAAAACAGTGACTGCTACAACCCGAAAATGTCGGATTTAGAGCTGCCTGGGAAACGTTTTCAGCCGAAAAGCTAACATATCACGTTGCTGGATAAAGTTTCAAAATATCGGAATATAGAACAACTAATTGCCTTTAAAAAAGACCTGCCGGAAGGTGCAATGCACAATTGTCAATTGTAGCGTTAATGTCGATGCTCTGCAGAGTTAACAATCAATTCAGAAATTTCTGTGTTTCGCATAAAAATATAATACACATATTTTTTGCCTCAAATTACCTAAATTACTAATCCCATTGAAGTCACTATTCCCGACAACTTCACCCAATCGATCTTGGGGGGGGGGGGGGGGGGAATTTTTTTTATTTTT
>JPKZ01001631.1:175230-189534 GCA_000803305.1 Toxocara canis
GGGGGGGGGGGGGGGGGGGGGGGGCAATTTAGGTTATATTTGACTGAAATGAAATTATTCGATGTCCTAGGTCACGAATTTGCTTCATCCTTCACCAGGAAGATTCTGAAAAATTACCGTTATTAGTGAATTATGAGCAAGGTTTTAGCCTTGGCAGTAAAATTTATGGTATTTTCCCCCCGAAGTTCCAATTTTTTCCAATGATCCCCTCGATCATCTAGATCCATAGCTCCCTTCAGGCATTCCATTCGCTCCAGAGAACAATCGCATACTGTCTGAGGTTAGTGGCGGTAGGTAAAGTATTTGAAAAGAGAGAAGCATATCGAAAAGGAGAACCTCTTTGTTGAGATGCCATTCCATCACATCAATATCGTCAAATTTGTACCAACGACCACCTTCCTCTTCCGAACGAATATATGAATAATAGTGGCCTCCATTCGCTTGCCCCGAATGTACAACTACACCGCGCAAACGATATCGTGTACTGCTGCAAAATACAACCAAATGAACTATTGTCTGCTTTGCACCACCATTTACTTTATATCACAACGTAACTGAACAACGCTAGCATTACACTAATTCCTTCAATCTATTCAGATGCTTAGATAATCCTGCTACAGTCGTTATGACATCCGTATGTCGCGCCCACCGACTCAATTTGACCACCGCACTAAACTCCTGTTTCGAACAGGAATTCTTAACTGAAAAACAATATTGAATTTCTCCATTTCCCCATTACTTGAGAAACACTAAAAATTTGTAGCGTATTTTCATACAACTATAAAATTCAACCTGTCTTCGGTGCCTTTCATGTCCGAGGTACCTGTACCCACGGCGGGGCTTTCTGTAGCACATTTCTCCGACGGTGTTTCTATCGAGCCTCCTTAAAAACAGACTCGTTTATAACTGACGTTTTATACTTGAAAACGCAAACACAACAGCGAAATACAGCCAAATGCTTACTCACGTAAATTTTGATTGCTAGACGTATACTTGGCTCGTATCATAGCTTATAAATGTTGTTCCTTTGTTCAAATTTATCCCTGGACTAATGTCTAATGTGCAATAAAAACCAAACCCGGATGACTACCTCTCTCTTGGCCCCCCTCCCCTTCACTTCGGAAAATTCAGTCCATCTTGTTTCGCTTATTTCCCATGCTCCTTTGTTCATTATTTCATTTCTTTCCATGAACATTCCTTCGGAAAGTTTAGAATGTTTTCGCTTCGATCAACTCTATCACTAACTAACGTATTATTTCCCAATACATTTCACTCAATCGTGAAAAGTCAATTCAAAAAATTCAACCGCTCCAAATGTCTGCTAAAACCTCAACTTAAGTTTCATCCCAAAACAATTTCTTAGAGCGATAATATGCCAGCCTTCTAAATGACTGTAATACTATTCAACGATCATTCGGAGACAATTTTTCACACCGCTACGACGCAAACCAACCGCCCTTTCATAAAACTTATTATTAATAAACCACAGTCACCCCTTGCCAACCACATATACTAATCTATTTGTTGACAAAACCTTCAAACCTACCTGTACCACTATCAATGCCTGAAGGAGGTGAGCGCACATATGTGCTTTCTTTCATAGAGTCCGCTGAAAAATCACACTCATGCAAAAGTATCGAAAAAGCAACAACATGAACTTCTAGAAAAGGAAAAGTTAAGTTTGCAGAGAGCATATGAACTCGGTCTAAAGGCTTAATAATAGAAGCCATAAATCCCCTCTGAACTCAATATCGAGCACGTCTGTATACTGAGAGATGCGTTATTAATGAACTCTAAAGTCTATCCAAACTATCTATGAAAAATACAAAGTGAATAAAAAAAGAATCTTCTTGGCAGCTTCTCAAACGCGAATTTTGAACCTCTGCAATTTTCTGAACGAACTGAACAGCAATAAAATTCAACAATGGCGTTGACTGAATGCAACCTTCAGGATACGGAAAACCATATCATTAAAAGAGCAACGAAAAACAGTGAATGACTACCTTCGGCAAGAGTATACGGCATCATATCAAGGTCGAGAGGGAACTCAAAGTAATCGTTATACTTTTGCGGCACGTCACGCTCCCAGTCAAAATCGAATCGCTTTAGTTGAATCGTTAAATAGGGTGGCAGCTTCGCTACACATAGACGCTTTATTGCTGTCACCTAAATTTACAAGACTCGCGCAACATACAACACATACACCAAACCAAACGCCTTACACTAAAAGACCCCGTCCCTCTGTTTCCCTGACGATAAAAACGAACTGTTGAGCCGTTCATCTAAATAGAGCTTTCTTACCTTCTCCCGACGAAACCACAATATTTGTTCTACTGAAGCAACCACCAACTCAGTGGAAGCTCTAAGCTCAAACTCTCGCCAGCTCAAACTATCGGAGTTACTCAGCTGGTGTCGCATTAAGTGTGCAAAGTTTACGAAATACTCTTTTGTTAAAATTGGTATCCATTCAATGTGCAACTGAACTGCTAACTCATTTTACCTCATAAGAATTTCAGTGAAAACGAACCTTCTTATTGCACTCCTCACAGAGGTATGCGTTGTCATTATTGAGCAAATCACCTTTCACGTATTCTTTAAGTGAATCGAGTAAATTATTGTGAGATCGAATATCCACCGAGATCGACGTGAACGGCTCTTCACGCAAATACCTAAAAACAGTACATAACACCGCATCATCTGCAACAAAAAAAACCCAGTGGTTAAAGATTTTTAAAACCAGGTGGTTAAAGATTTTTAAAACCAGATGGTTAAAGATTTTTGAAATTAAAGATTTTTAAAACCAGGTCGTTAATAGTACTAAGGTGTTGTATTTTATGTGGTAATCGTTGAAAAGTTGACCGCTATTGCGAAAACAGTGAAACATATAAAGCTGGCTGCCTTTAAAATAACGATACACCGCATTACCTCATATAAAGCCCCCCCTCCCAACACAGCTTCCCTCCGGATTGCTTGCCCCCTCTCCTTCAACATATCGAAAAAGTAGCTGCTTAGCACCCCTCTTCACACACATTCCCTTCATGGACAGCAAGGACCTTCACATTCGAAAAAACAGCTCAGTTGATGCTGAAGACTGAAGAAATGCCCCCCTCGACAATACCCTTCCCCCTCCCTCCCCCCCGAGATAGCTGAGAACAACACTGCTACTGAGCTTTCTGCTAGGTGATATGGCAAACTAAAGGGATCATTCTTATTCCCAAATAAGCCTACTGAAAACATGAGTGTTGTCTCTTTTGCTTTCTTGTTCATAAAAGAGGAAACATCATAATCAAAAAAGACGAAAGCTCTAACCTATGAGGACAATCTTTACAAATTTTTTGATCGGCGAACGTTCCGCCAAATAATTTTTCACAAATTGGCGCCTCGCCAATCTTTTTGAGACCCTCGTCAATCGAGTCGAACATCGCATTATAGAACTCGAGCGCATCCTGCTGCTCACGAACATTCACTGCTTGACCATAAAACCTGAAAATCCTCCCAATTAACAAATGAGAACAACAAACAAGCTGAAATCATTCGAGGCCATGTTAACGACCACTTTAGCTAGTCATCAGCGAGGCTTAGCATTCATTCCCTTAGGACGGACCGCACAATTCCATGCTCAAGAAAGAAAAGCTTTGAGGAAACAAACTGAAGAGCAAAAAAATTTCCACGTCAGAAACGATTCGAATCACGGCCTTCAAATACAGCCATTAAGCGTTCTAATGGTCTAGTTCACCACAAATAACAATTTCTTTCAGTCATTGCGCACTTCGCTTTGGAGCAGAAACAAATGTTTAAAACGTGGACCTTTGTCAAGTAGCACATCTTAAGGTCTTCCAGATAAGCAAACAAACGCAACGCTGGTTGTAAAACACAAACAAAATGTAGAATACAAAGAAAGGAAACAAGGAAACCGAACACCTTAAAACCTTTTTGTCGTCTCCTCTAAACTGAAAGCAAACCAGCTTATATTAACAAACCTCCTCCTCGGTCCCTGCTCATCATTTCTATCGGCCTTTTCAACCCATTCTTTTTCCATGCAGTAGAATCCAGAAGTGCCATCTTACCTGAAGTGATTCCAAAAGAAGCGTGGTGTGTAGTATTGCAGTTCAGAACCCAGAAGATGAGCAAATATTGATTGCACCGCCTTCAACATCGTCTGATGATATCGCTCCGGTGGTATTCTTTCGTACTCCTAAAAGCGCACAATGCCTCTTCTCGTTCAAATAGCTCCAAAAGTAGAACTTTAGTTATCACACGGCGACTGTTTATTATTCCCTCCAGCACTTACAAATAACAAATCAGCATTTTGCTCAATGCTTTATACAGCTGCGCTGGAAGATTAGCATGCAACCATTTACCTACCTTTCTTTCTCCTTCCTCTCTACCCAAAGGAGTTTGCTACAACAACTTCGATCCTTTCTAGAATTCCACCTGGGGCCTTCAGAAAAGGAGGAGCGGGTTGGAGGGGAGGGGGGTGGGGCAAAGTTCCGCTCACCTACCCAAAATGAGCAAATAAGAAAGCATTCCATTCATATTTCTGCAAATGTTTTGCAGCGCAAAAGCAGGATGAATGCGTACTCATAACAAACATAACATTATCCAATGTCCCAGACCCACGCTCCATGTTCTCATAATAATTCCCTCTCCCTTTCCATTAGCTTCAACAGCTTTACTCAACATGCAACACAGCTAGAGCCTGAACGAGCTCTCCTCACCCTTCCCCCTCCCTTTTCTTCCACCCACATCTTTCCCCTTAATTAAACCCACCATTCTCCTCATCTCCAAATAAGATATGTTGCGAACGATCAGTCATTAAAAAGCTCAAATCAAAACAAACGCGAAACAGCATCAGGCGATCATCCGTCCCTTCGTCCACATCCAGGTCATCGGGGCAGTTCGCATTTAATACTGCTGTTCGAAGCGGTTCGATCATGAAAATCTAAACCGAGTGATTAACCTTGATTCATCATTTAACCGCTTCCTATCAAAGTGGTAAAACGGGCACTTCATCACAACTATACAACTATAACCAACTGCAATCTCAGTAATCATCAAGTTCAGAAGCTACTTTCGAATACAGACCTTTGCACTTCACATCTGCAGTGACTTTTTTTCTTGATGCGACTTTCATAAGCACTGAGTGCAACATGGAATGCACTAAGTATTCTTTTATTTGTGGGACAGCACTTATTTTAGTCGTTATAACTTCTCTTTCGAATATTCCAGAGTAACGATCCTGATTCATCTTACCACTCAAACAACAACCTTTGTTCCACAAAATTCAAAGGAAACCTGCTGAGAGAAAGAATTCAATGAGATAACAGGGCAAAGCTGAGAAAAAAAAACAAACCTGCTGAAAGACTGAATTCATATAGCAAGTGGCACCACCGTTTTTCAGACCAACATAACTGTTCGGCGTTCGAAGTGCGAACGCTGGTAAATACTCCCATTCTATATTCATTGTCGGTAGTGGCCCTGAAAATGAATTCAATAGACGGAAAGGCGATTAAGAAGCAAATAAGTTCCTTCCCTTCCTTCCTTTCCCCGCCTCCCTCCCCTACTCCCTTCCCTTTCTCTAAAGCTACAATGATGTAACACACAGGACGATATATATCATCTTCCTCTCGCGCTGTAAGCATAATTCGCGCTTCTACAAGCATAAAATGTCTGATGTGTTCACCCCAAAACACTCAAGTGGCCTTTTCCCTTTTCTTTCACTTTCTAATCCAAAATTGTTTGGCTCGCGTCAGTGCAACAGTCTATAAACAAATCATATAAACGTATTTGATAACGCATTTTTCATAGACAAAAGAGTTACCAGTCGTTGTCACAGACCTCGCTAATTACCTTGCACTTTGCCTAATGGACTCTTCTCAACTGCACGGCGGAATGTCGGAATACTACTCCGGTCATTTGCACAAATGCTCAAAAATTCTGCGTCAATCTTTACAGTCTCAAACGTGTCGTTTGAAGGTTTCATTTGACGAAGTACGATGAGTACAGGAATCAAACCTGAGTAGAACATCTCTGAGAGTATGTCCACCATAACACGGTAGTTGTTAGGCGCATCATCACACAGCACTATCAGCAGGTCGTAGGCTGCTTTCGCACTATCACCCGTCCCACACACTGGCACGCATCGATTTGGCGATATTGGCAAAGTAGTCGCCGATCGTGGCATGGCTCCCTCCTGTTGATCGCCAGATCCACCTACGCAATTGCAAATTCAGGACAAGCAAGTAAAGTGCTTTTTGGTACAACTCATTTCCATTCCGTTAAGATGGTGATTGATAATGGTTCCCTCTCACTGTCAGAACCTTACTGCAATAGCTGAACGCTTGCGATGTCCAGCTTCCCTCTCTAACTTGCAATGGCCTTCAACAATACTGGTTTTACCAGCCTGTTCCACCAATAAGAATGATGTGAATTTTGTGCAAAATCCTTAACATTACTCTTAGAAAAACAACATAAAATGAACGCTTTCCATTCTGCAACCGTAATAAGAGAGAGGAGTCTCGTTCGTAACGTAAGTTGACGATTGCAAATCGATCATTTTCACACCATAATTTCGCCCAAATACGAAGTTATTGGTTTGTGCAAATGTTGTCGATGTGACCGTATGATGCGCTGGAGATTCGCATCGAATAAATGTCTAACTGCTAACGACCCGGTTTATCAAGCCACACACTCATAGTAAGAAGCCAACAAACTTGAACTGTTCTAGTAACTATAAGTCGAATTTCAATAAGTTCTACTACAGCAGTATTACCACAAGCAACGCTGACCTAACTGGACTAGTAACACTAGGCTTCCCGCTTGCAAATAAAAATGCAATCAATTAAAATTTCACCAGCGCGTGACGAAATAGCAGAATGGGTGACAGAGCGCTGAATGTGAGCTTCAGGTCCCTCTTTAGAGCGCTCCATCTCGGTGAAAGCCCTAGACGATGCCAACACATATTCATCGAGAAGCTGCTACAAATAACTAAATTAGCCATTCAGTGTCACGAATGTTATTCTTGAAAGGATTATCAGTAAATAAAACAAAACAACACTCATCCCGTACCCTAGACGCATATCAGTGTAACAACCCCACTCGATCCTAGGACTATTCAAAAACAACTAATGATAATTACGTCTCAGCGTAACATCCTTTTCCGGCAGTGAGGTGGCAGGAAATCACTAGTAAAATCCAAGAATTCTGAGTGAGGCACAGAAAGTAGGACAAAAGCACAAAAATGCAGAAAATCTTGGGTAATTTTAATCAACAGTCACCCTAAGAAACATGAAATTTATGGCGTATTCGTGCTATTGTCGCTTGTGCGTCGGAAAGTTTTTTCTGCGAATCATTACATTAGCTTAAGGGCTCTACGACCTACAATCTTCACCCTTAAAACTTGGCCTCAAAATAGTGCACCGCAAAAGTCATTCTGAAAAATGATGACCTACAGATCTGACCCGGAAATGGTGATTTGCTAAGATTTCCGGAGTGGACGAGGAAGAAAGGGGGGGGGGGGGAGAGGGGGGGGGGGGGGGGGGGGGGGGGAGGGCGGAGAGGGGAGGGACGAAGGAAGGGAAGACGCCTATGCATAGAGACAACAGGAGCAGATAGATATCTTTAAATGCCATCTGCCGTTACTTCACCTGCAGTAGACTTCTGCTGATAATCTATGCTAAACATAACAACAGTGATTCAACTTAATTTTATGAAAAGCATATGGGATCTGAAACGGCTAGCCAATTACCCAGCTACGTCCAATTAAACCAAATAAGCAAAATTCATACAGCGACTAATCCATCCCTACCACGAAAAAATTAATAATAAGAAGATAAAACAACAGACGTACCCGGACGAACTGTTTGCCCTTCGGATCAGAACCAATGGCTTCCTTATGTTCGATGGGAAGGAAAGCAACCAGACAACGGCAAACATCAAAATGTCCTATGAGCACTGCATCGTTCGGATAACTCTCTTGATGAACAGCTGTGTGCCGCTACAAAACAACGACTTAACCATGTCTATTTACATCCGTGTTATTCAATCGAATTCAACTGTAGGATATTTTCTGTTTTCCAAATAAGGTCAGGAACGCCGAAGGAATCTAATAGAAATTTATCAGGAAGGGAATTCAATGGTTGTGAGATAACCATGGCCGTACTAGCGTTTGGATTAAAATGTCAAAATGGTCATATCTTTAGAAAAGTAAGCCATGTGGCGGAAATGACAACGTATTTGGCACGCTGCCCTTGAGATGCTTACTCGTTGAATCTTCCAGTAGTTTAAGAAATTTCTAAACATGTAGAGCATTTCGCACGAATAAATGCTCAGAATTTAACTACCCAGCGCACTATCCCTCTAATCGAAAGGTGGTACACATATAAGACATATTCGAAGCTGAAAACGTATGCGCAACAAATCTAGCAAACCGAACGTTGCGTTTACATGATTAATTTTCATCAAAGCCTCTCTAATGCGCTATAAAACAAGCAAGAAATATGCAGATCTCTATAACTAATTCTGTACCTTTGCCGCATCAAGCCATTCGAGCACACTGTCGACTCGAGAGAGAATACCTTCAATTCGACCCTGTGTGCTGCGATAATAGTCAAGCAATCTACAATAATATCGACTTACTAAATCATGCAAATATGGGCACTTGAAAGCCCAAATCCTTCATGCCTGTACACTAAGATGTAATGGGGGAAACAGCTTAGCCGATTTAGTCGGCACAGCGAGGACAATTTTCACTTCACGTCACAAAAACGGTGATAAATATTCAGCATCGGCGATCAGTTTTCCAAAATGAAAAACAGATGGACCCGAAGGCATTATAAAAAGTCCAACTGCAAATGGGCAATCGCAATGCTTTTCTCAAATCAATTTATAATCCTACAAAAAATTATTCTGCGAAAGAAAGTAACGAAACATCCTTTGCGCAACGATCGCCAGAATATGGCTAATATAATGTGCGTGCAAAGCCTTGTGTTTTTTGCTCGTTGGCATGCTCTTTAAAATGGTGATATACCAGAAAGGCGAACGCGACAAATAAAAATAAAAATGAAGGAATCAGGCCTACAGCCTACATACAAAAATGAAACGTGCTGTTTCAACTGCAAAAACATAAACAAATGTAAGAACTGAAAGTGACGGATCGAAACTGATAGGTGATTTCAATGCATGAGCCCTGCCCCGCGTAATTCTAAATTATAATATAATTTAATCCACGACCTCAAGCACCGTCTATCGAAATTACGCGTTAAATCACAAGGCTCACTTTATTTAAGCGCCGCTCTTGAAGCAACCTTGAGAATAAACTGAAATATTACCTGCATAACAACGTGAAATATTCGCCAGCGATTTCAGGTTTCTCATCCGCCAGCTGAGCGCGCTCAAAAAGTATATCAATCGTGCCGACCAACAGCAAACGCTCTGCATCACCGGGCCTGCACACAATTTTGCCCACCATTTGCATAACGTGCTGACGCACTTGCCTGAAACAATTGTTGGTTTAACTGCACTAGAATTGCGGCTTTCATTATCTATGCCTGATGTCCATACCTGATTGGATTATTCCATCCATTTGCAGCTATCAAGCACTGCCACTTGTTGAGAGCACAAAAATAGGATGAAAGCTTTAAAAATCCAATTTTTTAAGTGGAACTTGCTCGTAAAATCGAAAAAAAAAGCACTAGCTTTCATGCAGTTACTCTGACCAGGCCGAAAGGTTTTGCTGCCGCGAAACCTTCCAGCCTGACCGATAATAGGCTCCCCTCGATAACTGTCGTCAGCCACAGGAGATCGGCTGTAGGGGAGAAGTATGGTTAATTTCTCTTTTACGCAAAAAGAAAACTGCTCGTAAAATCGAAAAAAAAAGCACTAGCTTTCATGCAGTTACTCTGACCAGGCCGAAAGGTTTTGCTGCCGCGAAACCTTCCAGCCTGACCGATAATAGGCTCCCCTCGATAACTGTCGTCAGCCACAGGAGATCGGCTGTAGGGGAGAAGTATGGTTAATTTCTCTTTTACGCAAAAAGAAAACAGGAAACTTTGAGCATACTCGGCAACCGATGAGCTTATAATGCCATCAATTTCTGCTTGGATGGAGGAGTCATGAGTATGACTTCGACGTGTGCTTGCGAACGTTTTTAAATTAGTCTGGAATAGGAAAAAGAAAGGAGAACACATCAGTCGGAATAGATAATGAGGCCCCAAACTGAAGTCCTGGTAGTCAATGCTGACACTCAGTCCGCGAATGGGAGGATTCACCAACCTAAGTTGCTGCCTCAGACGATAAAAACCACACCATCATTGTTGACATCATTCAAAAATTATAACAAATAGCCTGCACCTTTAAACTAAACTTAAAAATATAAAAATATGACTGACTCTGCGCCACAAAGTAGTAACTCAACAACGAGCGAAGACCACATATGCAGCTTTCGTGAGATTTCAGCTGCACCTTCAAGGCTCACAGCTGCGCTGCCCAGACAATCTAGACTGGTTATAGCCACGTCTTCTTGCACATTACTCATTTCCACCTAGAAAAAAACAGAATCCTTTAAATGTGCAGCACCATATACAATTCTATGTTGCGCACCCACGATTTCGTTATCAAAAAAGCTTTAATTTCACTTATTTGCGAAAACATATTTCAGTGCGCAAACTATTCAAATGGCTTGAAATTGAATAGAATCCATTTGACTTTAGCACTGAGTGCAAATGTTTCGTTCAGTTTGTATGCCCGCAAACCACTGGCAAATTGTTAGAACCATAGAAAACTTTACAAGAAACCAAAGTCGGGAGGAAGAAACACGTCCACCTTCACGGCACCTATTCAAGCTGCATACATACTGCAACTCGTTGCGTAGCAGGTGTGGCAACAAGAGGAAACATGTTGACAAACAAGACAATTCTCCAACTAATTCGACTGAAATTTTCATCATTTTAAACTGAATTTCTACCGACCTTACAGTGGGCGTCTTTGGATGCTCTCCTAATTTTACTTCTTGTTCTATCGCAATAAATGAAAAATAGCTGGACTTGACTCGAGAGGAGGAGGTCCTCCCAAACATAAAAATATGAGACAAACAAATCGATACTCATGAAAGGGTTTAGTGACCTTTAAAAAAGTAGAAGAACTGCACGACGGCTCGACTACCCCAATCAGTTTGCCATTGTCGAAGGACACTTGCTTGCCATACCATGCCATATGAAGCTATTAAGTGAAGTACCTCCATTCTCTATCTTCCACTAGTTATGCTATCTAGTTATGCTAGACATACTTAAAATATATAATTCAAGTGAGCAAAAATTTACCTCTCCATCGGCTCTGAGCGCACAATGCTGCACATAAACGATTTTAGATAATAACATCAAAAAGCTCACAGGACGGAATACGACTAACACTAACCAGTTGCTGTGACGCAGCAATTGCCTCCATTGAGGAATCAGATGGGGCACTCGGTGTAGTGACCAATAAAGGAATCCGTCTTGAGCCAACTGCCCACGCGACGCGCATTAAAGAATCCATCAACGACTCATCTATACAGAAAAGGCTCGAAATATGCTCAAGAGAACGCTTCCTCGTGTCTGCCTTATGACTCATATCTTTTCCTTCTGCCTGACGACAAAGGTCCAACGCGATCCGATCACAATACTGAAAATAAACTTTCCTACTCTTTCGATTAATTTGACGAAAACACGTATCTCATTTCTTTACCGGTTCGAACTCGACCAAGATTGCCTCACCCTGAACGATGCGGGGATTTATGGGTGGAGGAGAGGTGGGTTCGCCTAGTGAGCTGAACGTGTCAGCATGAGTTAGCTACAGCATATGAAAATCATACTTCATCGAGAACCTCTCACTACATGGCAGTCATCATCAACATTGTGAACAGTAAGTATGGCGGGAATTCGGAAGTCCATTGATATTTAGCGCTTCCAGTTTGGTTTTCAGTTTTATCGATTGGATGAATGAACTGATGAATTCTCGAACTCCCTACGCAAATTGAGTGAATTCATTTTCAGCCTATCTCCTTCCCATACACAAATAATCCTTTTACGATGAAAAATTCCGCCTTCTACCGCTCATATAATATATAATCTTCTGCAATACCACTTAAATGTCACTGTGAGTGAGCGAAGGAAAAAAAAAGAAAATTTACTGCTTTGTTCCAGAAAATGGCGCAACTCACCCACCGCTGAATGTATAGATGTGTGCATAAATTCCCTCACGGCGATATAAAAATATTTACAGTTGGCCACATGCCACCAAAAATTCAAATATCAAAACGTCAAAACAGCTTCGTAGTTCCAAAGCAATTTTTTTCTTTCACACTCATATTACTGAAATGAGTCGTAGCTATTGCAAAGATTTTTCTGAGAATTTCCTTCTCGTGCTTATAAAGTTCTGCACGGGATAAGTTCAAAGCCAACCCGCCTCCCCGTTCCGCACAATGCCTTCGCTAAATGGTCAGGGCGTCCGCATACACGTAGGAAACTCGCACTCTCCCAATGAGCGTAACTGAGTCGGTGGAAATGAAGCTGGGGAAGATAAACCCGGAGTTCAACGCAACACGATCACAACCAATCCCGCACTGATTTTACGATCGATAAATCAATACCGTCAGCTTTCGTGGGAATTAATGATGCACGGTTCAATTGCAAATACGTTTAAAGCAACGGCGAAAGTCCTGCCTTAATAAAGAACTAAGGACTTTGTTTTACGCACAGAAAGAAAAGGAAGCAAGCATACATACCTTTTCTAGGTGCTCAAATCAGTGAGAAAAAATATACCTCTTTGTAAATTTGCTGATCTCTTCCGAGCACACGAGCTGTCTCAATATGCACACGCTCACTGTTGGCATATAACAACCGATTCTAAAAAATCCCTTTTCGCTATTCACCAACTTCCACTCATTTTTGCATATGTTCGTACCTCAGCTGATACGAACTAATGCTAATTAGAACTTTGAAAACCTCCGGCACAACATTATGACGAAGGTATTCTCATATTTAATAATAGGAAAAATTATGACGAAGGTATTCTAACATTTAATAATAAGAAAACTTACTGATCTACGAAAATAGTGAAATTTTAAAACGGGCAATAAACTTCAACAATATCTACATCCAAGAAAGCTTCCCAAATAAAAGGCGGCAACGATAAGAAAAAAAACAACGAAACAATTATGAAAATAACAGGTGACCTTATATATCAGAAAGATTCCTTTCAGTCATACAATGGTTTGACCATCTCTTCTCATCCTCACTCCTCCCTTCCCCCCTCCCCCCTTTCACGTTCCAAAAGGCTTCGCGATTCAACAGCAGGTCTGCGAACGATCACAAGTATATTTCGGACTATATCCTAATACATTTCACCTTTTGCCAAACAGCCTGGGACGTACGATGCCATTTGTAGTGTTACTTTTTGCGCAACATATAATTCGCAATTGTCGTAGACTTGGAATTCATAACTTGGGGATTGGTTCAACCCGTCAGGAGATGAGGGAGAGGTGATTTGAGGGCAGGAAAGGCATTTAAGGGTGATAGAGTTCGCGCAAAATGGGCCCCAAAATGTGGGCCGAATTAGAGGAAAAGACCGTATTTGGCGGACGGAGCAAACAGTATACATTATTACCAAAAACAAGACAATAATGGAAAATCTACCTTCACTCTAGCTGCCACAGAGAGCACAAACTTTGCGATATACATGATCCACCACAGCGCCATCGTGCATGCCGAAACATCCCAGCGGCGCAACAGAACTGGATCGTCGAGAAATGAGAACACTGCCAAACAACTAACCGATGAGAAGAACGAACGCTGCAATCCTTATAATACACCCAGGGCGCAAAAATGCTTTTAGCGCCTTTCGGTCGGACGGAAATTGCAAACAGCAAACAGATGAAAAAGTAAGCAATTATTTAAACATATTATTTAAGAAAAATACAATTCAGGATAAAGTCAATCCAATTCTTCGAAGAAATCAAAACATTTGGCAATTCTCGCCCTCCACTGTCTTATCAGCTACTCCCCCCTCTCCCTCCCCCCATCCCATGCGACAAATAGAACAGTCGGAAAACATCTATCTTTCTTTTCACCATGTTCAATTAGAAAAGCAACTGCCATACAGCCGCAAGCATTTCCGCAAGAATTAAAGACAAAAACTGTTAAATTTCAGCTACAGTTGTACGTAACCATGGAACAAAACACTTCAAAATCGAAACCTACGAAGACTCATTAACTAAGAACGCTCTCCATTAACATAAGCATTCACCTTTTCACTCCCCTCCTCCCCCTC
>JPKZ01001631.1:192324-207908 GCA_000803305.1 Toxocara canis
CAACTATGGTTTACGACCTATACTAAGACAACGAAGACAATCCTTTCCAACAAATCATCAAAATTTTAAAAAAACCTATGCAAGCTTTTGCTTAACCTGGAATGGAGTAGCATTCTGAACAATGTGCGCATTGCACGGTAGCAGCATAGAGTGCAATACTCTCAAGAGATATAGTGTTCTGCTGGGTGTCTCCGAGGGCATTATATCCGCCAGACGATCTGATTCAGTTAGCTCGTTCAGAATATTCACTGACATTACATCTGGCGGGATCTGACTGCAATAACATCGAATTCGATTGCGTAATTTAAAAAAATGAACTTCTAAATTTTCCGATAAACATAAACCTCGTCAAAAAATTAGGAAGAATACATATCTCGAAAATAAAATTATCAACGTGGAACAAACAGCATGTTATGATGACGAATGTCTGCTGCATATACTTTCCAAAGGTCTGCTAAACTCTCCCTCAATTTTGCCACATTTTCGGCGAGGAACCAGCATGAAAACCATGAAATCCTTTTTATGAGATCAATCTAATAAAGAATTCGCCGGCTGAGGGCAGCGGATATTAATCAATGCCAATTTCTTTTACGCAATCCTCAAACGTGAAAAAGAACCGACGTGCAAGACTCATAAACGAATAACAGCCATCATTTTAAAATGTGTCTCTTAACCGAATGAGCGCAAATGTATTACTGGAAGGGAATTTTCAGCCCAAGAACATTTATAACACTTTCAACGCTTCGAAGTGGCATAAAATTGAAAGGGACTTACAGTGAGAATGGTGAAAGCGGCGGGCGGAGGGCGGGGGACGGAGGAGGGGGAAAGGAAAGCAGGACTTATAATCGATGTTTCGTAATGAACGAAATCTTAAAATTATTATTTTTCATTCTAAACAAAACCCTTAAAATTCAGAAATCTTATGATCTCTCAAGTCTTTACAAGAGTGAAAAGTGGATGAAACAAAAATTAGATGTGTCAAAAAATCATTGATGCAGCATTATCGTTAGCCGATAACACTATCAATATGAAAAGCAAAACGTGGTTCGAATCATCTACAGGTTCGAATTGCGCCAATAAAAAAACAATGAAACAAAGCAGTAATCACTAAGTAATATCAATTAAAATACATGACGCTTTTTTTCACAGAAAAAGCGAAAACGATGTCATCAACGACAAGTACATAAACTAGAATAACTTCTGAGCCCGACTGGAATACCTAAACAAATCTGCAAAACGAATAAAGAAACCCACTTCAAAACCCTCGAGGCCGCTTCACGTAATTCTACACATCCATATTCGTAACCGATATCGGCGAGCGTATACAAGAACCTTACATATTCAGGATTAGAAGCGATCGCTGCGCCCGGTAACAAACGATCATCATCTTCTCCCGATGGTGTAGCCGCTTCGCTGTAATCAACCATTTTTTACTCTGTGAAATTAACATAAACATTCTCAGAAATGGGAAATTTGAGCATTTATATATGTCCAAAAAAGATGAAAAATATTATGCGAATAAAAATCAGTGGAACTTCGTTAGGAAAAAAACTGCCAACATCAGCATCGAAAGACAATAATATGACGGTTTTCAGGGATTTAAGTTTTTCGAGCCATCCAACGGTGACGCCACTTCAACGTCCATCGAAATGTACCAACCGGCACGCCTAATTATTTCTCCATAAAAGTATAGCACCTTTCCACAGAAAAAAACGATTCTATAGCTCTCACTAACAGCTCTCCAATAACATAATCTATACTCGACGAAAACTTTCATGGCTATTAGGAAGACACTACCTGCAAATTTTTCGACCGAATTCTTAGTGTTTTTAAACCAAGAATAAATAAATAAATAAATAAATAAATAAATAAATAAATAAATAAATGTTCAATGACGAAAATGGTAACTTGCGAATAGTACGCTCGTTTTAGCTAAATACAGCAATGATCGCCAACTCGCCAACTGTGTCATATCGCTCTCCGAATACATGCCAGCCCCCATGCTTCTCTCTCTTTCTTCTACCTCTTCGTTTTTCTTCATTACAGCAATAGCATCAACTAATAAAACTGCTGTTATGTCGGTCACAAACAACACAGGAATGTTTCACCTTCCGACCAAGAACAAACACAGAGGAAGACTAAGAACACGACTACATGTAACACGCGACCAGAACGTCTCCTTCTTACAACCGTCGAATTAGCTCCGGAGCGCTACATACATTTTACATATTATAATAACAGTGGAATATAAAACGAACCTTCGTTCAGGACTCGAATCCGAACTTGTAGGGAACCTTGCTGTCCAACTGCTTGGATGGGATAGTGAGAAGCGTACAACCATTTGTGTGCTTCCGTCGATACCCAAGTCGCCTAAGGTCTTTCTGCGCTCTCTCAAGTCCAACATTTTCGGCTCATCAGATGTGCTGTTCCTTCGTTGCACCCCCAACTGGAACCGCGCCATTACGCCGTCCACACAGCACCCTTCCCAGCCACGTATACGATCTTCGATCTGAAGGCAAGATGCACAAATAATCTCTTAGGCTGTGATCACAGAACTATTTCCACAACGGCACTCCAGTGGTACAATGTGCTGGTGAACGTGAGTGGCATAATTTGGTAGACGAAATCACGCTTAATTCAAGTAAAAGCTCTTGTGACTTCTACAAAAGATGCGTTTTTCTAATCGCTGATCGGGACTAGCGCGCAGATCGAATATAAGTCCCCACTGTCCCTGCTGATCACCGGCAAATCGTCCTGCAGGAAGCATAGCAATCGCAACAGCACGGCTGTTAGACGTTAAAAAGGGGGCGCTTCAAACTTTGCTTGCTCATATGTGCTTCATCTTGCATCATATTGATAATTATCATTTAGAGAGTGGCGAACTGCCTGGCTCTATTACGAGACGCTAACAATGTTTATCATAGCAAATACGTCTTTAAAGCAGAGATTAAGAGATATTACTTTTCGAATAAAAACTGTATAGCAAGTGAAAACACAACTGTCTACTTAGTGCAATAGCCAATGTGGCTTCGCACATTTAGTGAGAATGCTCGCAAAGTTTCCGAAAGTCTAAAAATTTTAAGCACTAACTTGTTTGCTTAGATTGAATAAAACCAGCAATAAAGGCGATAACCCAGTTCTTGCCATAAGATTTTTTTCTCCTAAGCATTTCACTGAATCCTTGTTGCAAGAACTCTGACTGAATACCGCACAAAATTGAATATACGCAAAACAATTCGCAAGTTTCTCAGCACCCTAATAGTAAATGGCGATTTTAATAAAAACAAAAAACGATAAAATTTGGCAAAAATTCATTATACTGAACAGAATATAACCAAATGTGGCAAATGTGATTAAGTCCCGGCAAACATTTGAGTTCTTGAAGACAAACATACAACTTTCTTTCTGAAAACTACAGATGCATCGACTCGATACGAATTTCATGAAAATGACCTAAAAATTTATTCTTATACTAGCATGTAAATTTTTTTTCACCAACAGAATTTGCGCATAAAATCTTAACATTCAGCCATGCAAAGTCAATGGGGAAGGACATCCTCACCCGTGCGGCTACACCTCGCCCATTTCCTCCTCGCCTATTTTGCACTTGTGATCTAATCGATCTAACGATTTCTATTCTCAACATGTTTAAAACACCCCTCCCAAGTTTTTATATCACGATTATTCCCCCCCCCCCCCTTGTTAACATTCACCCGTGCGGCTACACCTCGCCCATTTCCTCCTCGCCTATTTTGCACTTGTGATCTAATCGATCTAACGATTTCTATTCTCAACATGTTTAAAACACCCCTCCCAAGTTTTTATATCACGATTATTCCCCCCCCCCCCTTGTTAACATTCAGAAACCGTATCCCATTCAAAATTAGTTAAGAGGTGAGAAATGGCCTTGCAAGTACAACAGACACCGAAGCAAAAGAAAAAAAGAAAAGAAAAAGCAACAACCCACAAAGAAAAACATACCATTGATTTAACTGTGGATACCGCCATATTGCTATGTACTGGAAATGTTTCTTCGTCGTTTATACTGCTCGGGATGCTCGTCCCTGAAATATCGCATAAATTTATCAAAGCTTGCAAACATCTGACTTATCATCCCCCTTTTCCGCTCATTTGCCACAAGAGGACCAAACAACTGCGGCGAAAATACAATAGTACCTCGCCTCAGACAGTCGAAAAAACAACACTAAAAACATATTTAAAACACTGTTTAAGATTTCTTCTTTGGAACCGCCTTTATAATACACATAAAACTTAGCTTTTCTAATCTTCTCCTTAAAATCGAAGTGCTGCTCATATGCAGGTATGAGCTACACACCGACTGCGATGTGAGATTGCAATCAGTTTTAAAAGTAGCGCGAAAACGGATAAAAATCACGGGGAAAAAAATATTCTGGATAAACGGTTCTGACGATGAGCTAAGATGGCAAAGTTTCACAAACTGACAGCCAGTGAGGCACATTTAGACTCTAAGGTCATCCATCACAGCAGACCGCAGAGATAATGCTATTTCATAATCTTGACAGTAACATTGCTCGAAATCATATGTCTACTATGCCTACAGATTGATATCTTAGCAGTTGGCAAACAACATTAAACCTTTGCGTATACAACATTAAACCTCTTTGCGATATAAACAACGCAAAACGTTACTGGATCGATCTTCACTCTGACGGTCGGCAAGCCAACACAGCGCCGCAAAACTGCATTTACTTGCTTTTCCGATCGCACTGGGATTTATGACATCAAGCGCGATACAAAGGAAACCTTGAATTTTAATCGAGAAAAAAGCTCATAAACTTATTAAGGTAGATGACCATTGAGATCGAAACTCGATGACGAGATCTTCGTGTCGATTTGCTTGCGTAACAGCTGTAACTGCTCAACTGCAAATGAGAAAATTTAGATGCAGAACTATAGAAATTAACAGAACTTTTACAAGACCGAAAACAATTAAAAAAAACACCGACTACATGGACAAATACTACATTTGCCTGTCGGCCCAGCCGCCCGGTCTTACAAATCTTTCGCTTAAAAATCTTTTAATACCTTCGCCTGCGAACAATCTGATGCGAAATAACTTCCAATATGCAAATTTTTTTTTTCAATTTCAAATATTTTGCAAAGCCTCTCAATTCTCTTTTCTGAAGAGGGCATTGCTGTGTGAATATATTTTATGTTCTCCTTTCTTAGGAAATTTTGCACTATTCCCCCTTTGCCTCACTCACAAAGAAAAAACGGACCCGGAAATAGGACGGTTAAGGTGAAGCATCGCCCGAGACATGCGAGTAGAAGCGGTGGTCGACCGCGCTCGTGAATGGTGCACTCTTCGTCAAATGCACATATATAACAATGAAGGGCCTGTAACAAAGCTACCCATATTTACTATGTGTGATTATCATCGCCCATTAATCATCCTAAGTGGGATAGGACTGTCGCAAAACTCAGCCCGATTTTTGACAAAGGCTGCAATCGTCTAACGAGAATAAACTGTGTGAAAGGAGGGGAAGAAAAAGAGAAAAACGGCAGATCGGCAGATAAAAAAGAAAATAGGGTCACAAAATCGAAAAGGCTAAAAGATGAGGTCACAACTAAGCCCAGAGAACAGAAACGGATGGAGCGGTAAGGAGGGCGGTCATAAGATGAAGTGAGGTCTGACGTTCACGTACACTCAAGTCCTACCTAATCTGGAACCTCATCCAAGAAACTCAACAGGAAGAAATTCGGTTACTTGGGCAAATTTGTTCTATCTTACTTCCAGCTCAGGCTTCATCGGTAACCTGCACTGATGGCACGCATCTCTTAAGCTGCTATAGACCTCGACCAAACACAACTTCAACTTATTGAAACAGCAAAGGTTGATGCTATTCAAGCGCAACACTAGAAACGGCCATAATAAACACATATAACACACTATAAATTCAACGAACACGAAACCTCGCTTCTTTTGCGTTACTGTATTAAATTAACGTCAATATTTGTTTTCCTACTTGCAAGACTCCCAATCAATTTCCAGCAGTTGAGGCTTGCTAATAAACAGCTCAAAAATTCACCCACAAATTACAAGGTCCGACAAGTCCACTGCGAGGAAAAAAAGGAAATACCATTGCACAAAAACCAAAGTGATATATTTACTGAAAATACCTTATAAAAGATTCATGAGAAAATTAAGATGCATAAACAACCACAATGGAAAACTCACAAACAAAATTCGACTCATTCGATTGATAACTGCCATTTTCTGGAAATCATCGCCACCGCCTTTGATTAACTCGTCATGGTTAGCTTTCAGCATAGTGAAACTGAAACAATCCATCAAAATGAGTGCACGAGTGTCCATTAATTTAAAGCTTTTAATTAATCGCGATTCACTGGATAAAGCTGATGAGTACTTTTTGATAATTCTTTTTAAACTTAATTTTCCAGGATTCGTTTTGGCTGGGCACAGATTAATGCTGCCGGGCACAATGCACAGTGCTTTTTCTTAATGTATAGAATGTTTGTGAGGAGCTACAATGCGCAGTTAATTAATTAAACTTTGCCATACACATGTACTGCCACAAAAAAGCAAGTTATCTCTTCATCATAGACTGCGATCGTTATTAATCACAACAGGGGTCGAAACGTATCTAATGCCGATATGGTGGCACTTCTGTAATGGTCGAAAATGACACTACAACATTCCTACGACGTGAACCTCTGGAAAAACTTCAGTATGTCTCAACTTTCCATCACACTTGCATCTGTGCTTCGTACGGACGAATATTTACGTTACTTTCCTCTCAATTCCTCCTACTATGGATCCTTAGTTGTTATTCCTGTAGTATGAATACTTCATTCACCGATGATGAATGAGGAAAAAAGAGAAAACAAAACCCCGCTAGCAAAATGCGATGGATTGTCTTCCTAAACCTCACCATTTGTTTATGACGAATTCGTTCAGCTGCACCACATCGGAACCCATATCGGCATGCGGGTTCGAAAATATGTCTACCCATAGCTCCGTGGCTCGACGAGAAACGCTGTCACGCGCCTTCAGTATTATTTCCCAAAGATAGTCATGACCCTGAAAACACTATGACATAAACCATGATAGTCATGACCCTGAAAACTTCATGACATACATCACGATATAGTCCGCCACGTTCGCAAGTAGAATGTAAGACACGAAGACGATTATGGTAAGGAATTCTTGGCGCTGCGTCCGCGTCCACTCTGCACTTCCTCCACAGTGCAAATTTACTGCTGGCTGTCCGTTAAGCCGACAACTACTGTTTTTCAATTTTGAAAAAGGAAAAATTTCTATCAGTTTCGAGTTGGAATGTGGCGGGCTACCTCCGTCACTTGCAAACTTTCTCATCCCTCCGTTTTCCCCTCCCCCATCCCAACACAAAAAACCATTACTTGGTTGGTCCGTCTTTATTTCAAATGCAACCTACAAACCTCCAAGTCGAAGCTGTTGAGTAGAAAGTGCATGCTGCTCGGCGGTTGCACAAGTCTACCGGTGCGCTTATTGACCGCCGTCCAAAACGTTTTGAAACAAGAGAATCCCTCCTCGTTAAGCAAATGAACCGGCAACTTGAGAATTCGAGCTGAAATTGTATATCACTCTTTCCATAATTCACCTTAACACCAAATCTTCGGGTTCAGAGAGACCGGTTTTAAACTTACTGCTATTGGACGAATAAAAGCAGCGTAAAGCGATAAGCTGGAATTAGAATACTTCAAAACCCGATAAAAGGAAGAAAATTAACAGACAAAATAATTAAAGAATTTAATTAAAATAATGATAATAAGTAATCGAACCGAATCGAATCTTTTATTTAGCCGATAGGCAAGGACTACCTTTACCATAGTACAAAGATGAAACAAAGAGATTTAATCAGATACATCCAATACAATCATAATCCAGCGTAGACTTCATTTCACGATATGCACGTCATTTAATCGAGAATCTTCCTCTTAATTCTATATTGTTTCTCCCCATGACACCTTTACATCGCAACGCATCACTACTCAGCTCAAAGGCAACAGTGCGTTGAGGAAAGCAGTCACTCGATGTCTCATGGCTTTTAGTCCGTAATTTGTCCGGAATACTTCACAGGTGAACATTTTGCGCCTCGTTCGGTTATGAGTTGTTTTTGTCAGCAAATTATCCATGTTCTCAGTGATGGCCGTTTTTGGACCTTAGCGCGCCATAAAAAATACTGATATAAAAGTACAAAAACAAAGAATAGACATATGATGGAGTAATATGATCATTAAGTCCCCATTCTATGATCGATCGGATTCGAGTCACTAGCTGCTTCGTGCGCTCTTCGCTTCTTCCTTCTTATTCAGGCTTAACTGATCGTATAAATAACAGTTTTTAAAATAGGAATAGTTTAATGAAGAACAACATACTTTCGAAGAACGGGTCGAGGGCTTTTGGATCGATATCTTCCTGCTCTTGCATAGACGCAAATAACTGGAACCCGTAAGTGCGTTCGAATTCGAACACCGCATTCACCACCAGTGCATCCCACAGCTCGTTTGCCTGAATATTTTGAAACTCTACGTAGGAAAATAAAACATAAATATTAGAAAGGAATCGGAGTAATTAGTTCGGAAATACACGGTTAACCATGTAAGAAAAACCATGGAAAAAAGCATCCTCAAACAGGAAACTTGCGCAGCCTGTCTTCCAATTAGGGAAAAAGATACCACCCACCATCAGCAGCTAATTTGTACTGCCAGCGTGCACTTGCCCTGTCATCTTCGACCATCGTGAATCAGCTGTGAGCACGAAACATTCACAATTTTTGTCAAAAAAAGCGGTTCGAAAACTGGTCACTCAGGAGATGACAAACTGGTCACTGCACCATAATGCACCGTTATTTCCGCCCGCTCATAAAAAGTTGCAAAAACTTACATTACCAACAGAAGAATCTATTTCGCTTCAATGTAATGCCTCATGCTGTATTACAGCAACAGCTTCAACCGAAGCACTTATCAGCACCTCTTCCCAAGCTCCTTCCACTGATTTCCCCTATAGTTCACAACAACAAAGCCCAACTAATCACGTGGTCCCCGAAAGAAGCCTTTCTGACCTGTGGTGTCATGAGCCAAAGTTGTCCTTCAGAAAGAAGAAAATGCAGAAAAGAGAGCCGAATCCTCAGATGATCTTCATGAGTATAACGACCGTCTATCATCAGTGAGCCCGGTTCAACTTCCGCACACGCCTGCGGGAAATCCTTCTGCAAACAGGTAACTTCAACAATCACCTGTTTTCATATCGGGCGTCGCTTAGCGCATAGCTTTAGTTGGATCTCGTTAAATAATCCTTCCTTATCCCAGCACAATTATGAAATAATAATTTCCCCTTCCCTCTCCCTCTACGATACCAATTCAAGAATGAAAACCCTTACTTAAATGTTGAAAATCTTAATTGAAAACAATAAAAAACTGAAAACCTTAAATGATAGCTTTATTAAGAGGATACATGTAAGGAGGCACATCGTCATAACGCTCATCGAACAACAACAACAACTGACAGGTGTGTTCGACAGTTCACGGAATTTCAACGCAACAACGATTCGCTAACTGATTTACTGTCTCCTAATTTGCTAGAATTACGTATGATCAACTACTTTAAAAATAAAAGGCAACAATGAAAACCAACGCACCACATAAGCGCGGACTTTGCCCATATAAAGAGATAGGTTGGCCGAAAGCCTCGAGCATAGCTCGGTATCTCTCTGCACCTTCTCAATGAATTCGTTCCTGAACATACTACTTCTCATATCACAGCATTCAATTTTTTGTACCACAATATGAAATCAAACATTTCACGATTAAGACCGTTTAGAGTGCGTCATTTCACCGGCAATTTTGTGCTAAAGTAGTTATTCACGTTGTTCTCATTCCTTGTGTGACTAAGAACTAATTATGTCTTCCTTGATTAAATGAAATAAGTCTGAGTACTAAATTCATTTTCTCATTCGCTTATCTTTGCCGATCCTCAAAAACTCCTGTACCATTGCCGACGACAAACGGCCTTTCCTTTTGATCAGCAGGAACCATCGTAACCATCAGCTAGCCTAAAACTTTTTCCAAGTATAGTCCAATTTCCACTCATCCTCTACATGACTTCTTGAACGAACAAAACTAAGTGCAGCTAGTACAGAAAAAGGGGGAAAGACGCAGGAAAAAAATGAAAAGCACATACTTGGACATGTTTTTGCTCGTACTGAACGCACAGTCTGGCGCTATCATCATCAGTCGCTGCATATGCTTCAAAGTTGGGGGAACGAATACTGCAAAGAAGTTAAAATGAAAAGTTCGCAGGAGAATACAATCAAACTTGTACGAAACAATATAATAAAACCCTAATACATCATCGGTCTATGTTAGCTAACAAAATAATTTTAAAAAAAATGAATCAGCTTCCCCTGTCGCAATAAAAATGACTCCATATAATGGAAGTGTTAGACAATGGCCGCAGTCACTGGACTAGTGGTTGTAGTTAACCATGGCTTGTAAACCGCATTTTTCTCAGCCGATTAATCTATAAATCCATTTGACAAATCATTTCACAAAATAAGCTATCACCTGCCACTCATGAGAGGTGGTTGCCGAGCAAAGGCAAACAGTGCTAAGTTCTTTGGCGACATCAAAGCGACCTCGATAAGATCGCTACCCTTTCTTTAAGCAACTTATGAAGGTACTGTATCCCTGTGTATACATGCTTTCTTACCGCATCAGCATTCGCTATATTTAGCCCAACGCAAATAAGTTCTGAA
Source organism: Toxocara canis (assembly GCA_000803305.1). Taxonomy (NCBI): domain Eukaryota; kingdom Metazoa; phylum Nematoda; class Chromadorea; order Rhabditida; family Toxocaridae; genus Toxocara; species Toxocara canis. Next base: position 203,124 of record JPKZ01001631.1, read on the forward strand.
TCTGTAGTCATCCGCCTAACATATCCAGATATACTTTGTACAAAAACAGCGACGCTGGTACTCATAACGCTTTGCCTCTACACGCGTCGACGATGACACAACAAAAACGCAAATACCAAAACCACGATATCAGACATCAAAAATGAACGGACAAAAGCAAAATGTCTGACACTTCTCCCCAATTCTCTCCCATTCTGATACAACCTTTCTTTGAATTGAGCCTATCTAACGATGGCAGTTCCTGCAAGCCTCTCCACAAGCTGCCGTCCCTCAAGCTGCATCCTCCACCCTTTCACCATACTCTTTTACAAACCGCTCCATAGCACTCATTGATTCTTGCCCGTTACTGAAGTCAGCTCCTTTAAGAGACACCATTTCGAGCAGCCCCCAAGCTCCTTCCCCTTCTCTCCAATTCAGCTGCCCCCTCTGGCGAGCTGAAAAGCTACGGGGTCTCAAAGTGCGAACTCAAGGACTAACGGCTATTCCCGTATTTCCTCCTTAACCCAAGCACACTTGAATTTCAATTAGCTTCACACAAAAATTCTGGCGCTCATCATTCGCTTGCTCGCATCCACTCTAACTGCGCGACATGGCATTTGAATGTCACCTTTTCAGTATAATTCCAAAACAAACCCGAATCGGCGAGCAACTCTTCGATGCATTTATGGATGTACTCTCTCCTGAGATCGTCGGCACGTGCCAACGATTCAATGATTGAATAGTGTGCATCCAGCGCAGCGTCCATCAACTCCACACAAAGCCGCTCGTCTCGAAATAAATCCCACAGTAGCGACAGCGATCGCAACGTTAAAGCCTGAAAAACAATTGCAGTGCAATCCAGCATTTGCGATATATCGTATTGCCGCGAACAAAACTTCGTCCCGTAAAGTTCACTGTTTCCAAAAAGCAGAGAGTTTGCCCGAGGCGGCGGAAATGTCGAGGCAAAAGCTGCCTTCTAGTCTCGAATGAGCATTTTTTTTTTGTTTGGAAGTCCTCCGTATTATTGAAGTAGGGTTCCGGTTATTAGAAAGACCATTATTTGCTGTGTTCAGGACAGCGAGAAAATATGCTGGGGTAGAATGGCACGCCGGATGGGAGAATTTATTTGGATAAGCAGTAAAATCCTCGATGCTAACAAACACAGAAGAATGTGGTGGAACGTCATGCGAATACCAAATAAGGAAAAGCGTTTGCTAACTAGTGAGGGAATGAATATGGATTGGAAGCCAACTTATGCGGCTATGTTTGGAGAAATAATACAGAAACAAAATGAGAAACATTTATGCAGCTAGCAGGCATAAAAGCAACCTTGCTAAATACGGCAATGAAAAGCACTAAACGCCACCAAGATCACTAAACAGACGGCTTAAGATTCATAGAATAATCGGAAAGTTTCCTCTTGAATTTCCATTGTTGAAAAGAAAACAAGCAGCGCAAAAGCTCCAATACATCGCCTGGTTCAAATTCATCTGCATTTAGAATAAAAACCATTCGCTAAAAGTGAAATTTTATTTTAAAAAAAAGACACCTTTTCTGCATTTTCGTTGAAATCAATTCCAATACGTCTTATGAGTTCCAACAAAAGCGTTCGCTCTCGCGCTGACGAATCAGCCCAGCTTTCCTAAAAAAAAAGCACAGAAATAACGTAAAAGCGAATGCAAAAGGAAAAGAGGGAAATAAAATACCGAAGTAAGAGACGTCTACATCTATAAAATAATAAAATAGCGGAGTTTCGCTAACATCTTCAGGCGCCAACACGCTTCGGAAACTCTCACAGCTTCTATTTCCTTGCTCATACTGCCGATTTTGCTCCATCTCCTCCATCCCGCCTCCCCCCCCCCCAAACACACACACACATACATACATACATACATACATACATATACACACATGCACGCACACATATGTACACACACACATACACACACAGACATACACACACGTACATACACACACAAACATACACACACACACACATATACAGATACACATACACACGCACATACATACATAAACACATACACACACACGCACAGACACAGACACAGACGCACACATACATAGACACACACACACACAACCAAACAGCGACTTGAGTTCCATAAAATGCAAATTTCACTTTCCACTATATAGCTCAACAATGAATCACAGTGCAAGATGTTACCTTCATTCTAGCGAAAAGGCGCTCTTGCAATTCGTTATTAAAGGCGTTAGCAAGTTTGGCAATCAGATCATGAAAATTCCTCTGTATGGCGTCATGTTTTTCTTTCTGTGCATCCCACATAATATCCAACTCCTCCGTTATTAGCGCGTTCTTCTCCAACAACACGCGAACCACACGCTCCAATCTGCAAAAAGCACTCCAGTGATAGCAAACACCGTATGACCTCGAATTCACTCCTCTCTTTTCCTCTCTCGAGACGCCGCTTAACAAAAACCGTCCCCCCACCTGCGAATTCAGTCTGCTCCCTTTGGAAGATGTAATCTGAAATAAAGTTCACTAAATTCGATGCGTCTTCATATTTCTTCTCTCCTCTTGTTGAGACGCCATTTGGCAGAGGCCTCACCCACCCCCTCCTTCGTTCCTCGTCGAATGAAAATGATAAAATTACCGCTGTGTGAATCTGACATTAACAAAAAAAAGATAACCAAACAACCTCTCACAAAATGCCGGATGATGCAGATTATCACGAAAAAGAATCTCGATAGTCGACTGGCTGCGAAGCCATTCGGCTATTTCACTTGTTGGGATGATGGAACACTGAAATGAGATAACGTCACGCAATCGTTTTCTATTCCTCCCACTCTTCCTCCTGAACTCCCCCCTCCCCGCTTCCCTCCTTCTCCCCCTCTCTTCCCTTTTGAAGACCATCCTTGACACATTACAAAGCGTAGAACTGCTCAGTTTTCTCCTTGTCCTTTCATTCATATTACTCTTCTTTTGTGAAACATAATTACTGCATCCGTTTCTCGCTCCTTTCTAGTTAGTTAGTAACGAAAAAACAAAAAAATTAGAATGAACTAAATTTTCGTTTAAAAAATATGTTCTACTAAGACTGTCGTTGCAGAACATCGTTGCTGACAACAGCATCCCTTCCTACATTTCAATGAAACAAATCAACTGTAAGGATGAAAAGCGCCTAAATGAAGCAAAATATATCACAATAAATAGTCAAGCCAAATCACTAACCTGCGATGTACTAAACAAAATCGAGTGCAGTTCTTCTAATGCCGCTATTCTTCCAACAAATGGTGCCACTTGTAATACTCTGAAGACATTACAATCTACGTTTTTATCCGATCGATCAACCGTCGCCCATTCTTCGCCGTAAATTTTCCTCGAATGTTTGGACGATGAAAAAATGTTTAATCCTTACGTTACCATATCACAGTAAATCGACTTTCCTTGCTTCCAGAAATGTGCGCCTTAGATGAAACAACGACGAAGCACCTGTCGTCATTTGCCTTAAACCTGACGAACGCATTTCCGGTTATGGAAAGGGTTCGAAATGAGTGAGGTAGCGCTGGCATTAATTATAGAAGGAAAGGATCGGGCTCCCATTTCCTGCATTTGTCCGCACTGTTAACCCCATTCCCGTCCGCACTATCAGTTCATAGAAATTCCTATTCAATTTCTAACACTCATTTCAGTCGACCTGTTATATGAGTACGCCAAAGAAACAAGCACTCTTGTTCAAACAACAAATATTTACAAAAAATAAAAATCTCCTATTCTCAGCGATCGGTGTCTGGCTGACCATCTTTTACCTTATCGCAAAAACTTCATTACCTAGACGAGAATAGATATTTCACCCATCACAAATAAAGACTTTTCTACAAAAACAAATAGAGTCGGCGATGGCAAGATGCGAATATTGAAATATCAAAATCAAAACCTAAAACCAATACATACCTGAGGATATATCTGAGAATGAAGAAGAACATTTCTTTGCCGGCCGAAAGAGTAGCTGGATTTGGAACAAGCAATGCCTCGACAACACGTGGCAACTCAATCATCAGCGATTCTCGTAGATCACCCTTCACCTGCTCACATTTCAAATCCTCGTCGCTCAGCCCACGTAAACTATCCAGCGCGATCTTCTAAAATATTGCACGCCTAGAGACGTACGCATTACGTAATACAATTAAAACTTAACCAATAAGATCACAAAAACGAACACGGGCAGCAATCAATGGATCCCATTACCTACAGGTTACTGAACAATCGACAAGTACCAGGTTTAATTACATGTTTCAAAAAAAACAACAGGCAAACCCGCTCGGAAGTTATCATCGGAGGGCATAATTCGGAACTGGAAAATAACCAACAAACACTGCACCTCAACGATTACCTTATTGTCAGGAGAGCATTCAATAAATACTACAATCCAAATTTCAAAACAATCTAAAAATATTGCAAACGATGACAGATCATCAACTGATATATTGAACCGCTCATTCATAAAATGAGACGAAAGAGTTATAAGAGTTTCAAAAAGTATAGGTAACTTCAAAGTAAACAGAATGTATTAAATGGGATGAACATGTGGAAATTGTCCGAAAGATCCGATGATCTTTCGCCAAAGAATAACCATCTCACTGTTTACTCATACCTCTTATTACTCGCTTATTTATCTGTAACGTCTATTGGCCGCTTATCCGCTCACCGTACTGTCCGCATATTTTACCCCACAGCCCACGACCTTTGCATTGGCGCTAACCTCCTTGCAATGCTCTGCCCCTCTTCCCCACTTTCAGTTCAATCACGTTCCTGTTCTTCAACCC
>JPKZ01001640.1:10244-32640 GCA_000803305.1 Toxocara canis
ACGTATAAAAGAATGTTTTTGTTTTTTTCATTTCACGCCATTAAACTTGTCAGTCCCAGTTACCCTTACCTCGTCTAAATTAATAAGCACAACTGCCATTCAAGAAACGTCGTGTGAGCCTTGTTTAATCAGGAGGTCGTACTGTCAATATAGCATACTCAAAAGGCAAAACCAAAACGAACACAACACGGAAAGTACAAAAATTAAGAATAACTGAAAACCAGGAGTTTCTTCTTCAACTTTTTAAAACCCTTCGATACGACCCTACAATAGGGACAAATGAAACGCTGAAAACGGACTGTTTGGGACAGTTGTCGTCAGCAAACGAAAACATCAGCGGATGTCGGTCTTTAGCGCGCTCATGCTCTTCGAACTGCCCTGCAGCAATGTCCTCTGCCGCCTCTTGTTTTATGATCAACGGAATTCCAGACTTGTTGACAATCCAGTACGGTACCTAAAACAAACTTTTACCAAAACGACACAAAATTTTACGACTACACAAAAAACACAAGGCCACGAAGTTGTTTAATGAATAACTGCGAAAATCATGCAAATAATGACTGCCAAGGTTCAGTGCCCATATGCATCCAAACGATACACACGTAAAAACGGAGCGGTCAACGTTACAAAGATATTTGCCAAGGTGTGCTCGCATATTTCATGCTCAGGAGTGATAGAAACTCCGTTGCCATTAAACAGATATCCACATGGTTTTTAAACGCGTTAAATAAGAAGGTAGAAAGGCGGAGGGGAGCTGCTTTTTCACGTTTACGCTGCATTCGAACCGACCTGAAACCGTTATCAAACAGACTCGGCGGCGCTTGCCAATAGCCAGATGTTGTAAAACAACGACTTCCAAATGATAACTATTCTACTTTCCAACTTGCAAGGACATCATATTATCCGACTTCGGCCGGGGAGTTCCGTTTCGGCTAGCAAAGTTAAAAAAAAAAAATTGAGAAGAAAGCACTGCCGTTTGAAACAACGGAGACGATCAAAGGTGAGGAAGCGAACATTTCAAACGACAACCAACAACGAATCAGACAAAGCTTTGGAAAACACTCAAATACTCTACTTCAGTAACATAAGGGGCCAAATGCGTACCCAAAAAGATAGCGAAATTGCACCACCACGTCCCACGCCCACGCTTCCGTACATATCTAGCAAGCGTCCAGCTGTGTCACGCATCCTGATGTCTAGCCTCTGTGTCTCTGATCCAGCCAGCTTCTGACTAAGAATCGTCCTGCAAATCAATTGCCGCAATTAATTTCTTACGAAACATCAAATTCTACTGAGAATCACACCCTCAAAATTGGGAGGACAAGACTACCAACAACGGGTATTTCTTCCTTCCCCTGTGAACTGCAACTTAAAAAAGATATACCTTCAACACGAGATTAGATCCTCGAAAGTTGGGAAAAAGAAAAGACCCTCTTGAATGAAAGTTTATCCTCTTAAAAACTTGAAAGACAGGAAAGCTCCTTTGAGCAGAAGGCCACCCTCCCAAATCTGGTAAAAGAACATAGCTCTTAAACACAACACCACTGCCAGGCAAAAGAGATGAACACCCTTAAGGGAAAGAACACCCCCCACAAAAGTTATAAGGAAAAAACGATTTCTCGTGAAAAAAACGTAACCTTCTCAAAGAGAAGATCTCAAGAGTCTTCTCTTTCCCTCAAAAACTGAGAAAAAGAATTTTGAATCGAACAGATCACCTTCAACCAAGACCACCAGGGAAAACAAAAAGATCACCATTACTGGCCAAGAAAATACTGGGATCAACAGTCCTCACGGATGAGTCTGTAATGAAGAGTCCCGATAAAAACCATGAATTTTCGTCACGAAAACCGGCACTTACTCTCATCCAGAAATTTACTGTGGTATCTGGTGAGATTTTTTAAACAACAAAACTACACTGTTGCAACGTTTTATTTTTTTGCCTCATTGGCCCTGATCATTGGTCAGTACGGGTCGATTATAAATTGTCACATCACGCAAAGGGTCCCTTTGGCGCTCCGCTATGGCGGAACTTAAGAATTTCTAGCTCAGTAAATGTGCGAAGCAGAGAAAACAACGCAGTCAGTCCTCAAATTAGGCCAGTCACAAAAAAAGTTATTCAGCGAATTTCGAACTTTTCCATCTTGAGTCTCATATAACCTGGTTCTCTTTCGCTAAAACACCCACACCTCCTTCGCGTTCAAGACCAAAAAAAACGGATGAAGCGGTTGATAAAACCACATGTGTATGCGTCCATGATGGATCAGCAGGAGGAGAAGATAAAAGCACGTTTGGGTTCCTCAATTTTCAAGGTTCGAGGGAAAGGACATTGTGGAAGCAAATAATGTTCTACGAGCTCGTCCAGCTATCAATGTGTAAAAGTGCGCGAAAATAAATTTCGATTCGGCCAAAAGCACTGCAACTGCAAGCTTGCTACAATAATCATCGCTGCTACACATATTGCTTTCTTACGAATGCACAGCCAGTCGCTTTATTGTATTCACAACTTAATTTATGACTCGATAAATCGCAATCAATCTAAACCTTCAGCTAGTGAAGTCAACAGTTTGCTTTGGATTAATTCTGTTGTCTTTCAAAGCTCCCGGCCAAACTAGCGAATGGAAAACAATTACAGGCAACAGTAAGCGCGAAGTGAGTCAAAAATCTTTAAGACAGCGCGAACCGAGAACGTTTATGATATGAGTCGAAAAACTTTAAGAGGACGGGCTGAGCTGATACTTTTGTTTGGTAGCCGAGTGTGACGACCCATGAATTGTTACGGTTACGACCAGTGGAACAAGTCAAAAATTTTCAAAACAACGATAGTGGAACAAGTCCTCTTAGTGGAACATAGCGGAACATTCAGAATGCAATGCGAACAAAATGAATCGCAAATTTTTAAGGTGAGGCGGGCCAAGCGAATCGAGTTTTCTTTTCAAAGTTGAGCGAAGATCCCTGAAAATTTTGAAGGCTAGGCGAGGAAATAAGCTGAAATTTCTCTACGCAAGGCGAAAGAAACAATTTTAAAATCCTTAAAGAAAGCGGAACCAAGTGAAATGAATTAAAACCAAACATTAAGACGGATAGGACTGGCAAAGTAAATCAGAAAATGCTGAGGTAAAGCGAATGGAGCTAACCGAACAACCTCAAGGCAGCGGGGATACGTAGTAATGCGCGCATCATATTTGGAATAGTTGCGCACAGGGCTTTTGGAATCCATAAGACATGCGCTGGTGTTGAACTGATGTACTAATACGGGCAAGCAGGCACTTGCAAGTAGAATATTTTATTAAATGCAACTTATCGCTGAAGGGGACACATATTTTAACGTTTTAAGGCCCGTTAGTGTGAGCGAGAAGTGTAAAACAAATCCGAACACACCTTTCACCACACCTATCACGAGCGATGTCAAAACTATGACAACAAAATTTTCCTGCTTGGCGCATCCAGGTTGCCCAGGGGTTCCAAGAGTTTAACTAATGTCTCTAGAACCCTTACATCAGAGATGCTTCGTGTTACTTGAACAATTTTGCGGAAAGATAAGAAGCGTTTCTTAAAAATTTTCCGAACCGCACGAGCGAGTTGGAAGCGTGTATTTCTTGTCACAACCTTTCCCTCCCTCCCCAAGCATTATTCACATTAAAAACGTTAGGATGACTGCTCACAACTGCATTTGCGTAAAACGAAAAAAAAAACGGAAAATGCGGTGGAAAATGATGAAAGCGAGATTATGACAAGCGGAAGATGCAAAATCAAATGAACTTTAGTGCCATACCTCGTTATGGAGACCGTTCCGATAGAAACGAATCGATCAGTAGACACGCGGAAGTGAATATCATTGCCAATATTCACCTTAAACAATGCTTTACGATTAGCCAAGCATTAATACCATGCATCAGTAACTCTTTAATTTTTGGGAAATCGTACTCTTTGTGGTCTCCAAAATGATGGGAAAGGAGGGAGAGGGGAGAAGAGGAGGACGAAGTGGGTCCTCAAATATGATTCACATTATAACAACATTAGTGATTCTTTTTCCAAACAAACTTCACAAGAAGTTATTTCTTAGAAATATCGAATATACGTAAAGAATAATCTGCCCTTTTTTATCAAATCGGTTCTGTTAAGAAATCGATTGCATTCTCCGCTATCGGAAAATGAATAAACTTTTTCTGATGCTTCAAACGATAGACTTGTTTATTCCGCTTCGAATCTCACATATGATTTGTGTTTTGCCCACTGAACCATAAATGAAAAAAAGGTAAAGCAGAAATCAGTTGAAAGACGGAAAGACCAACACTGGTTATGTGAAGCTGCTGACCCGCAGCAACTGCGTACGTCATTCCCGAAACGATGAACTCGGCGTCAACGGGCAACAAGTTGAGAAGAGTCAACGGAGGCATCAAGATGATCGTATGGCCAGGCAGCGTCTCACATTCGGGATAATGCTCTCGCTTTACCGATGTGCACATCCTCAAAAGAACAGGACACCCAGTCAACGCAACCAAAAATTCAAGCGAATGAAGTTAATCGAATATGCCGCAGCATTTAAAATAGATTGCTCAGCGCTATTTCTGTAACAAACTTAAGTGCACAGCACGGCTTACTCTCAACCGAACACAGGATGATTAAGATACATCATTAACGATAAAGTAACGAAATATAGGTCATCATGAGATATCACAATTCGATAACAGTTCATCACTTTGTATCATCGTACGCTTCTCCATTAAAACGGTTCATGTTGATGTTTATTTTGTTGTGTACAAAAACTCAAACATATGCTTGTTGGAAAAAGAGATAAATCTGTGCAATGCATGCACACTAAACTGCCCTCAAAAAACGGATTAAGAAGTGCACCTTCAAAATTTATACGCGACATCAACATGAACACTAAATTATTCCGGCGGAAAGATACGAAGGATATCAAGAATGCCGTAAGCACAACGCACCTCTCAGGGCAAACTAGGCCTGGCACCTCCTTAAAGGCGCCTATGCGGTTGAAATCCATGCGTCAGCTAAACCCCCCAGCATTAACAAACTTCGCAGTTTCGAAGAAAGCATAATTCAATGTCGACGGGATTTTTCACTATTGTTCATAACGCTTATCGCTTTCAAATCCATCATCGCCGTTTTTCATGTTAGGGTCACGATCGCCAAACTTTCACGGCTAAGAGAGCCCTTGCGGTTATAGGAGAGATGCGGCATGGGGCTTCAAAAGCTTGCACATGAGGCGCCGTTTTCTCTTTATGTTCGTTATGGTTTCACGTAACCTTCTACTCGGATTCTTGCAAACTCGATAGTCCCCCAATGAACCACTTTAAAAATGGCTTTGCGTTGAGAAAAGTCATTTGCGCAACAAAACTAAGGCCGCGGCTACATGTTATCAACACGGTTCCAATCTCAACACATGTACAAATATGTGCAAAGCGTAGGACGTGAAACCGAAATTTGCATTCTGGATCGAAAGAAAAACGAACGCCACTCCGCCTCTCGCAATATGTAAATCGTAGCGCACGAAATTTACAAAAGCCCTGGAAAGAACATTACTATGGCACGTTGAATGCCAAAGAATTTTGCCAGTTTTCCGCGTTCTCCGCTTAAAAGCATTGGTTTCCCTTGAGTTAAGCAAAAAAAATCCGAATCGAAAGGCAAAAATGTCCGGTGAAATGCTTTCATTTAGTGCCAATCTTCGATAATTCCGAGACATTCGTTAACTTGAAAGTCAAAATAAGACGTTACGACATTCTATATTATTCAGTGCTCAATGCAAACTAACCGCCAAACATGAGAACCGACATAAACGCTTCCTACACATTTTTCGCCTCAGCAAGCGGAAATAAAAGCGTCAGTAAAAGAATGATGACCTAAACGGTCACAATCGAAAAAATGCCGTGGTATTTTCACAATAAACACGCTTCTAGAAACGTCCGCAATCGAAAATTAGATTCAGGAGTCGTAACGAGATATCATTCCATTTCATGCAAAGTTCGGTGCGTCTCGGTTTCCGATTATCTGACAAGTTCACTATTTTCATGAGTCATGAAAACTCAACTGAAATCCTTGCCCTTCACCTCATTTTCAAAATGTCTAGCCAGCGTCAAGTAAACGAAAGCAATAATATCTGAGTAGAGAGAAGTGAGAAAAAGCAGTTCTCTTTAGTAAACCAATTAGAGGAACTGACAAGGCAAACTACCACTCACTGTAAAGTCAATATGGACAGAGAAACTAACCAATAAGAGCGTCCTCTTAACGTGGTCTCGAAACATATTGTTCTGTTGACAATCGCACCGGCGCTTTTCACTCCCTGCCAATCGATCTACAAAAGCATGAACATTCAGGGAGAGAAAGAAGAGTAGGGCTGGAGGAGAACGATCTGTTAAAAATAAATTTCTTGGCAAAAACGGAAATATTAATTGGCACAGCCTGCCCATCAAAGCGTCTGCAGCATGTCAAAATGTTTCATTTTCAAAAACTCTCTCTCCTCCAACAACAAGCGAAATCCCTAACCACCTCGAAAACCATCAAAGCATAAAACGGAAACACTAAAGTTTCATTGTTTCAACTGATGTGAAGAATATATCCATGTTCTGCAAACTTATGTGCACCATTTCATTTTATTCTTTTCACTAACGGGTGCATGCGATATGATCATGATACTCAGCTGTCAAACGAAGGTAAACAATAACGAATGGGGAAAAAGTATACAAATGGCAAAAAAAAAAACAAAACTTATAAAAAGTAGAAGAGTACTCTACACCTTATGACCCTATAATGCAGCAAGACTTTCAGTTTTCGCGGTGCTCAGCGGAGATGGCGACAGCAAGTGCTTTCATTCATCGCGACTTTCGACAATAAACAAATGAAGATCTCGCGTTTTGTAGGGAGGTGGAATGAATATCTCTATATGGATCTGTGCTAACATTTTTATGAGGGACATTACGAGATTGTGAAGGTTTAATGCTTACCTATATGGCCATACGCTAACAAGTAAGGGGTGAAATGAAAAAGCTGGTAACCCAAATGGACGGAGCTCAGAAGAGAGAATAAAAGAATATCTGAAAGCACCCATTACCTCAACGAACCATGCAGAATCACTAGTTCGCCACAATTAATAAGTAAGGAATAAGATAAGCCAAAATGAATCTGGTATATACAGCGCAAAATGCTCGGACTATGAATTAAAAGCACCAAATCACAACGAAATGTTAGTAGGCGCATAACGTTCCGCTTAGATTAAAATGTAAAAAAATTTTCAAGCAATAATCTCTAACATGAGCCATGACCGATAATTATACTTAATAAACCAAAGGAAGGAATGTCTGCTACCGTTTGAGCATCAATCAAATTGATTAGCAAACGACCGCATAGAGACTGCCCACAACTCAAAGTTGAAATGAACTGAACAAAACGAGTGAATAGATTCTAAGAATCGCAACCTGTGTGCTCAGCTTACCAACGTACGAAAGATCATCACCAGCTAGAATCGTACCCAGAAGGCTCAAAAAAAAGATGACTTGGGCGTTCATAAAAGAGGGTCTAGCGGGTGTACGCTTTGCAAAATCTGGACCCACAGCGCACCCTAAATCCCTGTATTGCAAATTTCTTTCGAAACTGTGCAGCAGGACGTAAACTGAAACATACGGACATAAGGGCACCAAATGTAGCACAATTTGTGACGCATTGCTTGATAAGGCAATAAAACTACATGAAAGTGAATGCATGAACAAGGTACCATTCGCCCGCAGACGATGTTGACTCCTTCCGGTTTAACAGCGATTTGTGCATTTGCGAACTTCAAGGGCACTGGAAAAGCCTGGCCAGATTCAACGCGAAGAATTGCGGTACCTTCAATAATGTTAAGCTCCAACTTTATGAGCACAAACACCCACACTGATTACTAACAAGATTTTCCAAATGCCACCCAAGTTTCGTTTTCTAGCGCAAGTAATAACTTCTTCAGAAGGTCTTCTGATGGAGACTGGAAATAACATACTGAGAGCATTAAAAACCTTAATTTTGCAACTGAGCCGAACAGACTTAGCAGAAAAAGGTGAGAGAAATCATGTCTGAAACTTCAATGGTGAGGTTGCGAATGGGTGGAAATTTAAAATTAAACTGACCAACCTGAAATGAATTCGCATTTGTAGTTGTCGACAATGAGAAGGATGGGGTCAGGTAGATGGTTGACGACGATAAGTGCCGAGCGCACAGTCACTACTTTGCGGCCATCCTTGTCCATACTCACCGCAATCACCAAACGAGCATTCGCCGATGCCATTCCCTACGTTATCACATCCTATTTTACTCAAAAGTCGACATTCTCACCCTCCACTCTCCCTTCCCGAATGAAATGGCCGGGAAGCGCCTGTGTATGATCATATTTACATAACTCATCCAATCTATTCAGTAAATGCAAGCCTAATGTGAGCATTCGAACTGGTTACGACCGTAACGACAACGTGATCGTGTTCACGTACAGCTGAACCTCTCTAGTTGGTTCATTAGGCTGTCGGCCGGAAGTGGCGTGCCACTTACTCCTCTTACTCCATCCGCAAAGGTGCTGGCCGTTATGCGTGGGAAATTTCAAACGACAATGTCAACTGGATACGAAATTCAATGTGCATCAACTGCATGCCTTTTCAGAATGAGGAAGCACGTACTGTGGCGGTGGCTTTGTTTGAAGAATATCGCGCCACACGAAAGTATGTCCCCACAGAGTCAACGTTCACCGCTGACGTCTCATCCCAGCCATCGACGCGAATGATCAGCTGGCGCGGTTCATCAGAGTACTCCTACGATAAAAGCCATCAGCAATTAACAAGCACTTTTACAAAGACAACACTAAACCAAGTCAGTCTTACGGATCAAACACCGCCATATCCTCTTCTTCAGTTCGAATGGAGAGGGACCTGCCATTGGCGGCTGCTTTCTGTCATAAATTAACTGTAAGCACTCATTTGCTTGCCAGCTCAGTTGCTGCAAATAGGGGGGTCAGTCGAAAGCAGCTGCTTTGTAATAACAGGCTCAGTCACGGCAGCACTTGTAACAACGATTCTCTTTCTTGATTCCCTCCATTTCAACGAAAACGAAAACACTACTCATTAAAATAAGTTAGCCCGTAATCTGCGAAACATTAGCGACTACAGATAGTCTCGCGATGGTCTCAACATGTTATATTTTGCACAAGTCATACTTAAAAAGAAGGATGCTTGCTACAAAAAATACGACAGCCACTAAAAAATAACACATAAAGAAGTGAAACTCGTACCATAAGCACAAGCCTTTTCGTGGGAAACTCGAAAGTGAAGACGGAGCCCGCTGGAACCATGAACCATTTGGCAATCGATTTGCGCTGCTTTGCCCTCGAATCCAGAACTTCTTCAACTGCAGTCGTAAACTTCAAATCGGAGCCCGTCTCATTCCTCAACGAATACGGCAAATGGTCGGACCGCGAACGCACTGACGCACTCCTGAAACATAAATGAACTCTCAACCAGCATCGCCCAAATGACGCCCTCCAAAAACGGTTTAACAAAAAGTTTACACTTCAAGCGCTTATATCCTCCATGATGATAAAAGAAAACGATTTTACTTTGTGCCATTTCCTTATATAAATGGAGCTGCAGCTGAAAGAAGAAACAAACACAGAAACGAGGTTTGATTCTCTGCATTGCTCATCGTCACTGCAAATCCTACAATTTGCTGCAATCATACACTGACTGTCGATTGCAGCAAATTAGGGGATCATTTTAACAAATTTCATAACCTCCGGCGGACGCCACTTTTAATAAGTTTCGTAAGTAGTTCTTTTGCTTGCGAATGTACGAAACTTCGACAAGTTCCATATACAAACAATTATAGCACCAGCTCTTATATAGTCGAGCAATTAAAAATGAAACATTAATCAGAAAGGATACCTAAAATTAGTGTCGAATGACTGCTTTATGTGAGGCCAGCGTGACATGAGATGAAGAGCTTGTTGCACAAAAACCTGTGTGATGTTGAGATCGAGCGTACTTTGCTCTTCTAAAAGAAAGCACAATTCAGTGTAACTATTCAGTTTTTAAAATATCAGCAAAGGGAATGGAAGGATGTCAATTAAAAGACAGCAGGCCACATGATAAAAGGGCAATAACGTAAAAAGCGAGTTTTCAAAAGCCACATAGTATGCAGTGGGAATACCACTTAGCAGAAATCCCCAGACTGTTTGCTCAGCCAACTTTCCGTAAAGTCTTCCCTTTTCCCTCCCTTCCCGTTAGAACCTCTCATTCTCCGCGACCTCCGCAACCACCTTTTCATGTTGCCGAAACTCCCCGAAAGGGTTCGCTCCGCACTGGATAAAAATTTCTCGACTCTTTGGCCCCTCTCCCTTTCTTCCCCCCCCCCGCCCCCATTACCGGATCTTTTATCAACGACCCTTGCTCTCGGATCGATGATCGCTCCTTGCAGGAAGTAACACTCATACGTTTACAGTTAAGTAAACTGACGTTTTGCTTCCACGCTGCCTCTTCCGACAGTCATGCAAGCGATATTCCACAGGCTCTAAGGATGCGAATTAGGACTGCCACTTTATGCATATGCTACAAGGAACGTACGTACCAAATGCTGTGTATGGTGCCTTGTTCTAAAATAGCAACACATTTTGCAAACAAACATGCTGCTTCCCAGTCACTAGAGCTATTCTGACTACAAAAATGCTGCGCACTTCATAAGAGCTGCCTCAAGTTTGAAACTGTCTACGACAAAATGCTGCGCGGTTCAACGTACAAATTCAGCACCTCTTTATTCTCGGCCAAAGCACGAACAATTCCATAGACCGAAAACGAGTGGTACTCTACACGCTGCATAAATCGTTAATAACCGAGCCAAGAGAGGAAAGGATATTAGCGCACTTCGAAAGAGAGCCATGCAGGCACTTCTAAAATTAACGAACGGTCTATCAGTTATAGATGATCAGCTCAGACAGTCCAGTTTTCAATGTTAAGTTATTAGCTCGACTTTTGACCTTAAGAGTGAACAGTTAGCTGCACAAAAAGATTTCAAAAAATCCAGCGGCTAGCTCGGCTTTCGCACATGCACTTGAAGAAAGAGCAGGAAGACCAACCATGGCAAATTGTTTCCTTCGACCTCTACAGATCGAAAAAGAGATGATTCATGAGTAAAATGCCTCCAATTTTCTGGATTCCCCTCATCGGCAAACTCAGGCCTTTCCTTGGAACGGTAATCCTTGTGATATAATTCCTGCTAAGATTTTAACGTTTTTACTAACGCCGTCGTGTAGAATTCCACAAAAAGGCCTGCAAGTTGTTATGAGGTAGGCAGCGTGGACAGAGATACCTGCGTGAAGATCGAGAACGACGCCGTTTGGACGACTAGTAACGAGCAACTGCTGCACATGCCAGGGTTCGAGTAACGGCTCCCATCCAAAGACACGTCCGTTGAAATAATCGATTGCAAATACAAATGAAGAGGTGATTCTTTCGAGGTGTCTCTCGACAGACAATTCTGAACGTTCACGTTACAACACTGACCAATTCCTTCAGCAAAACAGCAAAATTCAGAAGTAAAATTCATCAAACATCAAGCACCAAAAACTGAACCTCGAAATTCACCTCTTAAACCGTTTTCGAGGTACATTTTATGCATATCGTTCAGCTGAAGACAGTAAAACCGATAAAGCTGAGAACGCGTCGCAGACCTTTCTGTTCGATGCGATCCAACCAGGGAAAATGAATTTAACCTTTCACCACCCCCTCCCCTTTCCAAAATGCCTCCACTCTAGCCATCTGGAATGGCGCATTCTCCGAGACGTCATATGCCAATAATGTTGATGAATGGTAGAGGTGCACTCGAACACATTTCCCCTCCGTATCCAGCAAATCCACAATACAACAGTTGGTTATACCAGTTCTCCAGTTATTGTCGAAAGTTCTTCCCCGATCACGGCATAATCGTCGAAACGTAGTGTTAGTGTTTCTTTTTTCGAGCGCATCTGCACCGTTCGTTAATGCTATCAATGTAAACGTTGACAACTTTAAAAAACGGCGTTCCAACAGCCAAACAAGCCAACTGGCCATGCTATTAAATCAAATTGGCTGGAGCAGGGCGACAGACCTGTCAGCCTCCTCCAACAGAGTGCTTTTTCCAGAAATTCTTTTAGCGCATCAAATGTGAATGGACAACATCATTTTTGCAACGCTCACTATAATTATTGCTGTTGCTACTGCCAGCAGTAAGATGAAAAAGCGAACAGCTGCTCAGCCATCACAAAAAAAGCACGAGAGAAAAACATTTCCAAATAAGTAATAGAAAGAAAAGCGAACTCGTAAGGACGAAACGAATGAGCGGAAAGGCGGTGCCCTGAAATTCGTCAAGAAGCCAGAAGGATGCCTGCTCACTTCTAACCACAGTTCGCGTAATGTTCAATGGCGTGTTTTCTGAAATGCAAATCGCTGCTACGTAGAATTCAGCCCGAAAGGCAAAGAACCGAAGCGAAACGTTCTTTTCATTAATAACTTCAGTAATTTCCCCACGACCACTAAAAAATAACCCAATTTTCCCCATTTCCATAAAAATCCAACATGAGCGGAAAGTTTTAACAATTTGGCGAAAAAGTTTTAACAACAAAAAATTCACCGACTTCAACGGGATATCAGTTAAAGTCAAATTTGTCAAATATTTATTGAAAAGAAAAGCAAATCCGCCCTCGTGAATTTCTTCTCGTCACTCCAGCCATAATTTCAGTAACACAAGAACTGCTGGGGGCGCCAGCGACTGAAAGGAAGTGAATCCTTCTTACTAATGGCAATATGAAAAGCATTGCAACAATTTATCAGAACGTTCATGAACAATAAATAATGTGCAAATTATCCGGATAATTTAGGCAGTGATTGATTTTAATTTCCATCATTCATACTTTTCTTCACATGATATGTTAACTTTTAAAACGCATTTCGAAGACGTGGCTGCCCAACAGCGTATTAAAGCAGACATTCTCGATTCAGAAACATCCAAACCAACCTTTCCTTCCCGGTATTGGGGGGTTTTTGGGCACGACGCTGTTTTGCATTGACTTCGCAAGCGTGGCCGATGAACACTCGAGCACTTTTTTGATTACAATCGCATCCCTGTAGGATACTCTTGCCACCACGTCGTTCAGGTCGACCTCAACAGCCAAATATCTACTCACAGTTCTACCTGTATGCGAAATTCGATTTGCTTCTATATAGCAATATCACAAATGGACTTCTCACCACTGACCCCTCCGAGTTCCCGAAAATGGTTGCGACTCAGCTGGTGATTAGAGAACCCCATTTTCTGCACTGTTTTTTTTTTTGCCCGATTTCTTTTCGCCCTTTGTTATCTCTTTCCATACTGCTTTCTTCGAATCTAACTATCACCACAGTTCTCTGATATACTTACTTTCTTATAACATTTCGTCAACCCCACCAGCTCCATTTCAACTGTTGAATGGTAGCTTTATGTTGGATGCAAATATGAATGTGTTAATAATGGTGGGTGGGTCAAGCAAAAATTTAAAGGCCATATGTTTTCTGTGTTCGAAAGACTTTGTGTGCTTTGGGTCATTTTATGGCACGTAGACTAAACATTTCATTAAACCCATCTTTGCTGGTCGCAACTGCATTAAGCGTTCATATTTTTTATGGCTATGCGCACGAGTGTGACTATAACAGCAGTATATCCCGTGACATCAACATGCTCAAAAATATCTGCAACATTCGTTGTCACACTGCAAAATACCACCGTAGAAAGTCAACCAATTTCTTGACTCTCAAAAAGCTACGTCTAAAACTACGATCCGAAAAAAACAAATAGACAAACCGCCTACCTGACTCTGATTCGATTCTCGAAAAGAATCATACAGCGATTCGCACAAGCACACATCCGACATATTTTAGCCCCATTTACTCACATAAAAACCTAGCTCTTTTACTTTAACGAATTTCAAGCAAATGCACCAATATAGTGCTCGTAATCCCAAATTTAATGAGCGCCTCTGAAAATGGACCTGGTACTGAAAATTCATAGACATACCGTAAGTCGATGCTTTGCACGAGCTAGGCTTGGTAATCCGGACAACAATGCCCGTGCTTGTTCTGTTACTGGCATATCTTGCTCGTCAGAGAGTACTACTGTCGCAGAAAAATCGTTCGTAAGCTGACAACGACTTTCCGTTTCGGACGACATTACGCACCAGTCGAAGATGATCTGCTAAAATTTCACTCCATCACATTGCCAAACACAGATAGCACAACATTCAGGCTTCCCCCTCCCCCTCGACTAAGGCGCCCCTTTGGGATAGTAGCCTTAAAACTACCTTACCTAAAACGTTCTGCCAATGACTGCGCTCTGCAGAAACTAACTTGCATAAGGCTTCCGCATCATGGGGCACGCAAGGTCCACAAGTGAGCACATTTTTACCCCGAGTTTCTAGTGTTGTTACGAAAGCCCTTAACAAGACAGCCAGAAAATGTGCCTGTGAATCAGAAACCTAAGAAGTGCGAAAAATGTAAACCTGTATTTCGAGATTGGCGGTCAGCAGTCCATGTGGATCGCTCATATTCAGCACTGCGGTGCAGTGTGCCACAAGCGCTAAGCTGTCTGCAGAGTGCGGTGCTTCCAGCAGAAACAGATCCGATTCCCTCAGTGTTATTTTCAGCGTTATTGTCTGCTCACACAACTCGGTCGAATCGCGATACTGACTGCGTTGCACGATACCTGATCGCAATGAATCGGCACTGCACGCTGTTCTGTACGTCTCTTCCACTGCAAAACTTCAGATGCACGCTTCAGGCATTATCTCTCATAATCAACTCCACTGTCACAGCCTCTTATGTCGTCAAAACAAGAAACAAAGGTTGCTCCTTCAGCCTTATGTTTTAAGAATCAAGCGCTGACAGGCTTCTAGACTTCATTACTTTATGAAAAAGAACATACGTGGCCCGCCCAATAAGTAGAAATTTCTCTACAGCTTGGCTACTGCGGAACAAGTTACAAAGTAGTTTGCGGTATCAGTAAAACACCTGGGAATATATCCGAACTTCTTTCAGAGTTATAAAGTGCAGAACAAGAGTTGGTTAACATAAAAAGTGATACCAGGTGGCACAAAGTCGGCATTCAATAACACAAAGTTCTTCGCATCGTTCAGCCAATCGAGAACGAGAAGCACACGCGCGTTCAACAGAACCAACGTCAGCACTGGCGGTTCATCCTTTTTCATCATCAAGTGAGCTTCGGACATCAGCTGACCACTAAAAAATAATGCAAGCATTCCTTGCTCAAAAAATTCGCATCTCATACAAGGGTCTCCTCCAGTCCTTCATTCCCGAGTATCGATGCATGTTACTTTTTGGAACCAAACCTGGGATTATAAATTGTCTCAAAACCAAACTTTGTCGGCCACTATTTTCAGACCGAACTTTTGCATGGCAAAATTTTGGAGGCAAAATGGTCTTCAGAATACGGAATCAATTCGCCGAAAGGCTTTTAATTGTCACAAGTGCTAAATAAGCCGGACGTGATGGAAACTTCGCAATCTTATAGGACCTTTCGGCAAATTCTTTGAAAGTTTCTATTCTTCCTTGTGCTTAGCGACCCGTTGCAAGCCACTCCTCACACATCATGAAACTTGCGAGTGGTCCTCACCTCCCCCCTCCCTCCACCCTCATCCTCTTAATAAGGATGGGAAGTAGAAATAGGCGAGGAGATGGGGTCATGATTGATTACAAGATCCCATCATGCAGTTTTCTCTACCTTTTCAAGATAAACGTGATCTTTCCATTACATCACTAAACTGCGGGGTCCGTCACCACGTCTACGCGCATGTACGCATGTATGCATTTGCCTATCTGTTCGGCAGTTTCAACTCTTGAGCCGGAAAAGCTTCTGCGCAAGTCTTGGCAGCATGACAGGCGTCACCGCAAGGCCTTCGTGGCCTCTAAGCAAAAATTTGGAACGAATTATGAATTTCTGGATGAGTTATGGAGCACAAAAACGTCACAATTTCAGGAAAATGGGCGTCAGCGCATCGCTCGCTGTGTTTTCGAGTGTGTATTACATGGTTATAAACCGGACAAAGAAAAGTGTATGTCCTTAGTCCACTGGCACGCTTTTGAACTTGTTTTTTTTAAAAATTTTTAAAATGGTATGGGTTACCAGCCGTTTCTTGTATACCTAGAACAGATGAAGAAAGACCCGTTCTTTGCATCCATGAGGCACCACACTCTGAGGTATTTGCAGCATTGCCCAAATCGAGGGAGATAAAGAGGTATCATCACCTCTACAATTACGAAACGGGAACAGCGTGGTGGGCAAAACTCTCAAAAATTGCATGCCCATAGGTAAGGAAACGGTAAAACATAAAGCCTCATCAAATGATAAAAACAGGTTCCCGTATCACACTAAATATGCGCCTTCCTCATGGGCCCATCAAATAGCTTGGTTTTTGACTTGAAGACACTCCAAGGCTAGTTTCCAAGGATTTCGAAATCGGAACCCCTCAGGCCTCATACATCCGCGCCATCCTCATCTTTAGGATCCACCGGTGCTCACGCGTGCAACCTGTCTTCGAAAGAGCTCTATTTAATCACTGGATTTCTTATCACCAGAATATCTCACATAAGCGTAAATGAAAGACCCAGATCCAATCCATCGCTGTGACAACTAGATTCCGTTGTGGGAATATCGAAACATCGGATTCTAGCATAGAAAGTCGAGTGGATGTATCGATATATTCGCATATAAAAAGATAAGCAACACAGTCATGACTCGGGCAATACCTCCTCCCCGCCCCATCTCCCTTTACTTGTTCGGGAATAAGAGATCATGCCCTCCATGATGGTCAATTACCACTAGTAACACTAGTCAAGAGCGCGGTCAAGAAACATCTCATATTGGTTAAATACTTATCTAGCAGCGAAAGCGCCGGAACAGCACAGTCCAAGGCTCTGAGATCGAAAAAATGAATGAAGAAATAAAAGCTTCCTTTTAGAATTTCTGAACGCACCGGTAAACTGGAGACAATTTCAACAACGGCGAAACCATTCAGCTCGTGCACAAGTAAAACATTCAGAACGACCCCGAAAGAGAAGACGCGCATAAATGAAGGATAGCAACGCAAACCTGCTTGCATCGAATGGTGCTCGTGCACAAAGTATCTTCGTAAAAACATTCGACTGTTGTTGATGCTCCAAACCTGCGATTAAGAAACCCCTTCCTTTTAGAATTTCTGAACGCACCGGTAAACTGGAGACAATTTCAACAACGGCGAAACCATTCAGCTCGTGCACAAGTAAAACATTCAGAACGACCCCGAAAGAGAAGACGCGCATAAATGAAGGATAGCAACGCAAACCTGCTTGCATCGAATGGTGCTCGTGCACAAAGTATCTTCGTAAAAACATTCGACTGTTGTTGATGCTCCAAACCTGCGATTAAGAAACCCCTTTAACCACTCAAACGTAAAACTCAGCAGCTAAAAATTGAACAGGAAATGCGCCGATAATTTTAAAAAAATACCCAGTAATGGCACAGACGATATAAGAAGGTTACGTTGGGCAAGAATAGGGAAGGATCGTTCAACAATGCTTTCCATCATCGAAAACTATAGAAAAAAAAACTGATGCACTTTCTAACCCATCAGAAGATAGTGCACATGCGAGCCAAAATACTGCAACTGTCTCAGTGTAGGACGCTTCTAATTTGAGACAATGTTTTCACATGAGACAGCTCATCACATCGAGCTTGAACTCAGGAACTTAAAACTGGCGCACTTTCGTTTTAAAAATTTCGCTCCCTTCACCCCTCGCCCTCGTATAGACCGTGGCAACCGGGAGATGTGGACTCACCAATGCAATGCTCTCCATATACGCCGTCGTTCACGTGCTTCTTTTTCTCGTTTATTTATTTACTTAACAATTTTTGTTTATACTCCCCCCCCCCTCTCTCCTGCATTTAGCGAGGTCTGTCCGCACCATCCAGCATATTGCTGCGCTATCAAAACAGATAAAGAGTCGCTGAACCCTCCCGGCTTTTTAAAACGAAATTTTTGTAGCTGCTCTCTGGAACCTCAAAAACTTTTAGCAAGTGCTCCTACTCTTTCGCCATTCCATAACTTTTCGTCGAACGCAGAGTAACTTCTAAAAGTTTAGCTCATTTATCGAATGGCACTGAAACTGAAACGAAGAGAGTCCACGTCAAACTGAACCTCCCCTCTTCACTCCCCATCTCTTCTACCACAGTTATGTGGGTAACAGCAGGAAACCTATGAAAAGCCACTGTCTCCCCTCCTGGATTTCATGCGGTCTTTGCTTACATCCTAAAGGCTTTGCAAGGGCTGGCACGAACTATGAATGAAAAAAATAAACAAAGGATACCGTCAAATCTTGAGTCGAACAGTTCAGTGCTCTCACAAATCAAATCCAACTCTGACTGGTTATCGATAAAAACGTCGAAGGAGACACGTGACCGATACAAGTGCATGGTCGCGAATGGATTGAAATTGCCTGCCCCCTCCTTCGAGGGAACAAAGCAGTTCAGCTGAAATAATCGCTTTTTTCGCAAGCCACACACGGAAATTCCCTTATACCACCCAACACAGAGATCGAGAGAGCATGACCTGATGGGGAGATAGGTAAAGGGGGTGGTTTTTAGTTGATTCCCACCAGAACAAAGCCATGCGTCGTCGAATTCTGCGGAATTCTATATATTTGAAAGCCCGATGAGCCTTTAACTGCTGAATATAAATCCCCGGTTCTTGTGATTGTTGTAATCATCATTCGCTCTCCCGTTTGACGTTATGTCTAACAATACTGGAGTTAAACTTTCATCAAGAATACCAGACCGCGCCATGTCCTGAAATATTACATATACGTATATATATATACATATATGTATGTATATACATATGTATATACACATGTATATATGTATGTACATATGCATATACACATATACATGGATATGTATGTACATATATACACACATGTGTGTACATATACGTACATACATATACACATACATATGCATATATATATATATACGTATATGTGCGTATATATATATGTATATACAATCATGTTCGCCGATTTAAATGCAAGAAAAAATTGTGAATGCTCACGTTACCAAGGATTTCCAAAGTCTTATTTCTACTTCACTCGTGTCCTCGTTCCTTCTTCCCCCTCATGTCAGATTAGCGTAGAAATTTCAGTTTCTGGAAAATTTAAGCTTCCTAAGAAGAGATCTATTTCTGAGTGTTTTTTGAGCCGAATTTGAAAAAGGGCTTCATTAAAAAATTTGAAGTATTGAAGATTTGCTTAAATTTCTGGAAAAATTGAAAGGAGCGGGTGTATCCGTCCATACGTTTTCGACCTGTTAGAAGCGATCATCAAAAATCGCTTTCATAAATATTTTTCAGCCGTTTTGGTTGCAGATGTCTTTTAGCAGATGTAAAAAGCAATACAAAAGTCTTTCAAAGTCGTCCTCGAGGAAAACGAACTACGTTTTCCTCGAAGACGACTTTGAAAGGTTTAAGAAATCCAGAAAACCTAGAACAACGCATCCAGTTTGCCTACGTCATCGTAATGAATAAAAACAAAACAGTTCATCTAATATCCTTACGATTGCCGATGACTCCTTTTCTCTCC
The DNA here is from genome assembly GCA_000803305.1 of Toxocara canis. Lineage (NCBI taxonomy): Eukaryota > Metazoa > Nematoda > Chromadorea > Rhabditida > Toxocaridae > Toxocara > Toxocara canis. Next base: position 29,906 of record JPKZ01001640.1, read on the forward strand.
ACGAAAAAAACCTCAGCGGAAATTTAAATAGTTGTTTTTAAGAACCGGATGAATGTGCTGCCGATTACAAATGCGAGAAAATTTCTCGCGAGGACATTTTCAGTGGTTATAGAACCGGATGAATGTGCTTTTAAACACACAGAGGTAAATCACTGCTTTCGGCTGCTTACCTGAACATTTCGGAAACTTATCCTCAGCGCGAAAGTAGCATATTTGTTGCTCGATCCGACCTCCTTAAACCAATCAGTTCTTTCAAATTCCCAATACAGAACTCTCAGAAAAGTTACCTTTCGCCGTATCATTAAGCGCCAGACTACTCTGTGAACTACTGCTCTCGAAAATCGCTAGCTTCTAAACGAATGAAACGTCAACATCAAACAGAAGTATTTGTGATGACAAAGAGAAGTAACTGCTGCTAAAAAATTTTAAATGCAGTAGAAGGAAAAAACTCCGATAAAACGAATGCCATGGTATGGCAAAAAAAAATAAAGGAAATTGTACATGGCTTAAAAATATTTATGTCGCTAATACCCGATCAATAAAGAACGTTGCAAATGAACGCAGAAAAGAAAAATTCAGATTCCCCTGGATTCATTCCTAATGAGCATTAGCGGCAAATGAATCAGCAACAATTAAATAAAAACTAACGCAGCTAGCGACGGGTTTTTGCAAAATTTCAATTGGTATCGTTTCCGGTACAGGCACCAGAGGATCGCCCAAATTCTTCTCTAGAAATCCACGCAGTAACCGATAAAAGTCACTAGTGAACTGCAGGCCGAGATCAGAAAGCTCTGTTATAACGGTCAGATCTGGCACTGAAAAAGATGGCATAAATAACCCACTCAACATCGAAGTACAGCGCAACGTCTGGCTGCTTAACGCGTTCAACTTCAAAAGAAAAAATTCGATTCACAAGCTCCCTTCTGGCTCACCAAATTCAGCCATATGGAGAAGTCAGTTCACTGACATGAGACAATTTTCAGGGAAACATTTGGCACAGCTCGCAATAGAAGATAACCAACAAAGCGAAGCATTCGATTTGCTGGAATGGAAATATACCGTTAAAAAAACAGAATGATGACTATCACGATATGAGTTCTTGCAATTCCCCATCAGCCAGTTTGCAGTCGTAAAAAATGAAGCATGAGTCGGGACATAATCACATGCACGTTTCATTTGAAACATGCGCAAGTTTTGGTTCGAATGAAAGCGTTCACGGTACAATACCATATACAGTCTTCATAGAGAAACCCACATACCATACGCGCCCGATTAAACCTATATCTCGTCCCCCTCTCGAGCATGGCAAAACAATGGCCTCGCCGTTGAAATACCGGCCAGTTCGAATACCCTCCCACTCAGAAAGTTGCAAAATCGATAGTTTCCGAGAATCTTTTTGGTGATAACATGGTTATGTGTTACCTGTTTAATAAGTAAACGCCTAATGAATGGATAACTTTACAGAACCAATCGGTCTTTAAAAAAAGTGTGTTTAAAAATCGTCTTACGCATGCCTCACAACATGATCGATTGCGAAACTCCGCCGATCACGCAGAATTACAGTATTCTAAATTTGCATTTTGTCATATCTCAACACAACGAAAACCATCTGAAGATTTTCCACGATGCATGCAGTTATACTTAATTATATATAAGACGCCATCAGAGTACGTGTTTGTGACAAGATTCAAAAATTTTGCGGATTTTTTGGCCGGAAGCCGATCTGGTCGTTGCCACAAACGTTCGTGACCAGAAGTTCAACTGTATAAGGCTATGACTGTGCCCAGGCCACTGCATTACTGTTTGACAAGTCGGTCATTTAGATGATAATGACGAGTCTGGTTGCATCTATATAGCGATTCCACAACACAACCTTTGGTTTTGGCAGCTTAATGTGGATGACAAATTCTCATCGCTTGTCCGTGTTTCCAAAAAGCGCTGGGTGCTTAATGCGACTCGCCGCGACCTAATATCATTTTTTCGCGAGCCAATGGCTTACGGGTGGCACGCCGAACCTACGCTAATGATGAGCGGCCCACGAAAGGCAGGTTTTTCATCTACTGTATAAAAGACGGCAACAAAAACCTCTGTGAGAAAACATCCCATCCAAGTTGCGAAACGTGTTGACCGTCAAGTTGTAGAAACGCGAAAGCACGTTTGCTTTGGAACGCATGAAGTGAAACGTCCCAAATACATCGTCACACACTCGTTCGAAACCTTTAAAAACAAATAAACGGTCCCTTTTCGCAAAAACAAACATGCACCAGCATCGCTCACTAGCTACTGGTAGAGCAACGCTATTCAAGGTACTAGACGCAGTGAAAACTAATATGCTTACTTATGAAAATTATCATCATTCGACTTACCAGTATTGTTGGATCCAGAAATTAACTCCAAGTATCATCCTACGCTCACCCACTTTTTGGGTATTAACGGAAATCGCTGCTGATCTGAACAAGCGTTCTGCGGGTAACGAAAACTTCCAGGTGAAAAGAAACTGAAAGCGCGCAGACTTCAACAAAACTTCCTGCATGGCCACCTCCACGTGAATCGAACTAGTAAACAAATAAGCTCGAGAAAATCTATGAAAATGAAAATACCTCGGAGGATAAAAACTTTTTAGTGAGTAAAAATGGGAAAATCAGCCTATCACTGCTTGCATCGATGGAAGCATCGACAAGCTGGAGAAGATAAGGGGGGAGAAAGAGGAAGAGAAAGACGGAAAAGGTCAGATG
>JPKZ01001640.1:32827-76004 GCA_000803305.1 Toxocara canis
GTAGGTGGACAACATGTGATCTTTAAATTTACTTGACTGCATCTAGTTGGCTTAAATGACATTTGGCAGATGATCGAACCTCACCGTCTACCCCCACAAAGCAAACAGCAAAAATTTCTCTTTCAGCAATAGTTGCCTTCATCCTCCTCAAAAGCAGTCTGTTTCTCTATTTAAATCACCAGCAAATTAAGTCATCTACTCGACTCACGACCAGGCAGAATGAAAATGAATATTGTTCAGTGCTGCTGGAAGCACCCCACAACAGATACTGTTCTTTTCTTCTTAAAAATGCGCAAGAAAATAAAAACACACTGAGCGCGTGCAAACAAAAACCCTTCTGTTCCCAATCAGCCAAAAAACGCTCATTACGGCAAACTGCACATATATTCAACAGATTAAGAGCCAGAACAATGCCAAAAACAAACTGATGGGGGAAACAGAGTCAAAAGAGTGCGGAAAATAAGCTACGCACAATTCTGTGCTACATCACTGGCAACCTCATCAATGTCGATGGACATCTTTAATGGACAAATCGAGAGGCGGAATTTGCCAGTGTAAACGAAGTTTACGCACAATTCTGTGCTACATCACTGGCAACCTCATCAATGTCGATGGACATCTTTAATGGACAAATCGAGAGGCGGAATTTGCCAGTGTAAACGAAGTTTATGGCGAAACGAAAAATATGTAGGCAAAAACAACCTTCGACTGGAGGATTAGAAGCGGCCGTATTCGGTACACGAACACTCTCATAAAACGCAATCTGTGAGCACTGCACGATCACCCAGTCCAACAAGCAATTAAACCTATCGTCGTCTGCAAAAAAAAAATCGATCCATCGTAAAAGAATTGCTAGATGGCTCAACAATCAGTGAAGCTGCTATTGTAGTCAAACCTCTCGGTGCCTCCTTCAAATGCTCCCCTCATCACACCGTTCACCGAACACAACAATGCCATAACCCACTTTCAAATGACTTCGACTAGCTTGCTGAAGATGAACAAATGAAATGCACGGCCAACAAAATTTTCACCGCTTACGAAAACGCTGCATCAGAAAACCAAGTTGAAATTGAAACTAGACCTTGATATTAAAAAAAAGGTTGAACTCAATCAAAAAAGCGCTTCTTTTTCTATAAACACAAAAAGTATTTGCCAAGTTGCAATTGAAACTAGACCTTGATATTAAAAAAAAAAGGTTGAACTCAATCAAAAAAGCGCTTCTTTTTCTATAAACACAAAAAGTATTTCCTTTAAAAACGCGCATAGGTTTGAAAAAAAAAGACCATACCATTAGCGCATTGGTTCTGGACCGAATGTTGTTGCACAAGCGGTACTGAGTCAGCAAACTTGAATTTATTGCTGATGTGGAGCGCTGCCGCCTCGCAAATGATCGCCTGGTTGCACAAATGACTGAGAGGTAAAATGATCGTGCTCGGACACTGCACACTGATATCTATCTGCACACGCGCACCACGACCGTCTGCCTGCTGTAATTTCCGGCTGTACTTTCACAACAAGTAACAAAGTAACTGCTCAACGTTTAATAGACTGAGAGCTCACAACGTAAAAGAACAGTCCATCGGTAGGATGAACGCTCTGGCTTAGTGCGTAAGTGGTCAAAAGTAGTGGAAGCCGATACAACCGCATATTTTTCAGCCGGGGAAGATCTAGACATAAATGAAACCTTTTAAGAGAATTAAAAATAGCTGCGAAGCGTAATAAATGATCGCTGAAACAAGCGTTTGCTTGCTGTGCAGTACAAAAGTTCCATAAAAATGCAGCGATTAACTTGCTGATTAGCTCTTATACATCGATATATCAAAGGGAAAAAAAAAACTAGAAATGTCATAAGTCGTCAACGGCAGTCGTAGAAAAAAATGCTGGCGTATGTGAGCGTTTGGACAAGCGCATCAAACCTAAAAATGTATTTAAAAAAAATTGTTTTTTCTTTCGAGGAATTTTCGGATTTTCACTCAACAACACCAAGAAATTTTAAAAATTTCTCATACACTACTCTCTCATAGAAGGGCTCTTCAAGGAATACTTTTTGCGTTTCCCTTAGTGATTTTCTAACGCAAAAAGATGTCCCGTAAAAAAAAGTGCTAAGAAGCTCTAAAGGAACAATTTCATTGAGCCCTTACATGATTTGAAGCTTACTCAGGGTAAAGCCATTGAAGACAGCGGAAACAATCCAATTAACGCAAACGGAGTGAGATGGAAGATTTTCAAATGATGGGAGCGTAGCGAGTCGAACAATTCTGTGCTAAACAGCGAACAAGCGAGCTTTGCACTGCAATCAGCGAGGATAGTTGAACATTCCGAAAGTGACGCGAGTAAAATATGACAGAATTTTTAACATAAAAGTTTTGAACTGAGGTAATCACTGTGACTGGAAAACATTGAAATCAAAGAAGCTAAAGTATCGTTTCATAAGCAAACTGACGAACAATTTTGAGGCAACATGGAGGTCTGGTCTAAGCGGGTGCTTTTAAGTTTATCGGCTTCCATTAATTCACAGTATCAAAACAACAATCTTCTATCGAGTGTTGGGTTGTTGCGCACAATAAAAACTATTTTTATCATCACCAAGTAGCAGCACCACATGTATCGAAGGCGACTACACGTGAAACATTCTAGCAGCTAGAGGGGGGCATCCATTCAATACTACTACTGCTTTCGATGGCCAGAAAGTGCTATGCGGGTGAAGGAAGCCGCTCGTGGCGTTCGGGAGCTGCCATGAATCTGACGGAAGCCCATTTTTCCAGATAGAACCCACTACGCGGATTCTAGTAATCGATTCAGGAGGTGAAGTCTACCGGAAACGGCTTCTGGAAGGTTTGCGGAAGCCTTTGCCTGCCGCGGAACCCTCAAGAATTTATGAAACAGCTTTCCCTTGTCGCCAAATTTTCCCTTCATTTTTTTCCCACGGCAAGCTGCAACTGCTTTTAGAAACGCGCTGCCCGTAACAAATTTCCCTCCATCCCAATCAAGAGGCTGGAGAGCGGAAAGCGAAGAGGGAGACGAGAAGTGGGGGGGAGGGGGGCGAGATGGGCAGGTAGGAAGGGTGTCCGTGCATACACACATGCAGACGTTTACTGTTAGAACTGGTGTTATTACGACTTCCAAATCCGGCAGCCCCTGCGAGTGTCCCTTGGGTCTCTGGATAGGTAGGCAACCAAAGCACCGGGATAGGACCATCATTTCAGTAGTTCTCAATGCCAATGCCTTCCCTTACATAAAATTTTCGCAAGTGGTATAAAATTTAGAAGGTAAGACTCGGCTTCCATAAACTCGCCCTCGTTCCGCAGCGCTCCCATTTGTCTTGATGATGGCCCAAAGATGGATATGATAAACCTCAGCTCTTGGAAGCACCTCAGCAATTTCACACTACAGCCAGCCAAAACTAATTGAAAAAAATTCGATCGCCACAGTACTTAACCAAACTCCATTTTTGCGTACTAGAGCGCATAACTGAAATCACAGACGACAGGAAAGCCTGAGGTAATAAAGACACCAAAGCCAGATTCAAATTAGAAAACGTGTACGCACGCCTTCCATCGTATGTGTCACAAGGATTTTCAACAAAATCTTATGTCGGTAAATGCGGTTGCTCCTTAATGTTCACTTTTAGATAAACGTTCCGCCATTCTTTGCTTTAGCGAAAACCTAGCTGACTTCTTGAATATCAGATTGTTGTAAGCGTGGCTCAGTGAACAGAAATGTCAACAAAAAAAAATTACGCCATCTTCACTAAATTATACACAATCAAGGCTTCATGTCCCAGCATTATATACAATCAAGGCTCCATATCTTCCAGATCTATTTGCATGATTACGATTATACTGTTCGCGGTGTTCCATGGGACGGCTTACGACCAAGGAAGGAAAGCTTCTTTCTTTTTAGCGCCTCGAAAGAAGTTTTTCTATTCATGCCTACTAATAATTTAATATTTTTATCTGTGAATGACTTTCCACTCTTCAACTGTCAAGATGATCCTTCTCCTATGAGGCATACGTTGCAAAGGAAAAGTATATACCGATCAGGCAATGTCTTGTACAAATGAACACAAGCGCAGCATAGAAAAAAGTACTGCAGTAAAACAAATTACTTTCCAAAATCTAAAACGTCAAGTAAAGTTCTCTGCGCTGCGATGCGTAACAACCATATTGTTAAAGATGTTCCATTTTAAAACTATATTTTAACTTCACGGCAAAAAAACCTCCCAAAAATTACCTTACTTTGCCCTGCCGCTTTTCAGTTATTCATAACCTACACAAAACTACCAACTCTTCAATTTTCATAAACAACACTAATCTGCCGCTTTGGTAATTTACTATACCATACTTTGCTGAAATTTATAAATCCATTTTTTTCAGTCACACCAGAAACAAATAATATCGAAGCATTGACGATGCTACACCGGACAGAAATACCAATAATTATGCAAACAACAGCTTAATTCGGCTCGAGGTGGGTACGTAATGTACTTCACTACAGCTGACTGTGCCATGAATAATCAACATTTAACAACTGTCCCACCCTTAGTAGGAAAATTCACAGTCTACTACCAGTGAAATTCTGCCCGGACTATTTAGCTTTACCGCAGTAGGATTTACAGGCAGCACCAAAGTGACGCCGGTTAAACAAGGTCACGGTGCATTTCCCATTCTCACAATTTTTCTTCCACACGCCCTAAAGGCACGTTAAGTAAGATTGCAGCTTCCGAGGGAATCCTCTTCGTTAAGGACGATACGAAGAAAGCAATTCCCACTGCTCCTATTGGCCGCAAGCTGCCAGTCTTTTCGGGTAGCGGGTCATAAGATGGCGCGCGAACACCTCTGACGACCATGGAATGGACCAAAAGGATGTTCATGATCCAGAGGTGAGGCCCAACACCCGAAAAAATCATGGACTCAACTTGAACAAGGCACGAGGAACCGCATTTTCAGTTTGCGAACAAACTGTAAATTAGCTGTACTGTATTTTACCACTAACACACTACAAGTACAACTGTGCGAGAAAAAGCAAATGCTGTAAAGATAAAGTTCAAGAAATTAAAAATCACAACTTTTCAATATTGCACCTTTGCCGCAAGCTGTCAAATCTTAAACAAGTGAATCTGTTTCAAAATTTACCGCTCAACTGTAGTACTGATCCGACTAATAATGGTGTGCAGAACTCCTAGTTCGCATATTGCAACGATGTCATCCGTTACCATGGCACGTTATTTCCATACATGAGATTACGATACAATGAGATCAAGACTCACCAGTTCATCAGGTAGTTTATTTTTCTTAATCACTTGATCCTGCAACTCGAAAAACTGAAGCCAGAAATCGATTAGAGCACACATGTACCGGTGCGTGTACACGTATGCAACACTCATCGCACTGGGCACGACTATCACGATACGCGTGTCGCATTCCCTCTTCAACTGCGCGTCTGCCGGAAAGTACCTGCACACACATACCAATTCGCATTACGGCCTCACACATCGTTCAGCTATCGTTCAACAAATTCACTCATACTTCACAAATCCTGCGCCACCAAAAAATGCAAAATGCATAACGCATACTCAGTGGCCTTAATAGACCGATTGCCTTTACACCTTACGATGGAAAAACCTTTCAGTAAGACTGTAGCAACACCAAGCGCTGCTTTCGTTCCATTCTGGCACTATTGTATAGCGTTCCCGTCAACCAAACGTTAACTGCTGCCAGTTTTTTTTACAAAAACAGCAAGGAGCAGGCGACATTACCCAACTACTCTTCAAAATGGCCATAGGTTTTCCTTTCTTTAAAAACTTAAATGCGAAGCAATACAGCACGTTACAAACATGAGCTTTTCTGTTTACATTTCAAACAGCGAGACAGCAGATCCCTCTGGTCTGACCATCACGTATGAGCTCCTTCTACCCTCTTTCCCCCCCCCCCCCCCCCCCTCTTTTCCGGCCTGCCTCATCCTAAGCCACCTGCAAATAGATAATTCAAACAGCTCAGCTAACTTAGTAATTTCGACGGTAACTTTCGGCTGAGAGGCTGAATTGTCAGTACTCGTCGATCTGCGCGTTTCACACCGTTCCTCACAATCGCTCAATTGTACGGCCAAACGTTCACTATAGAGAGCCGAATAGAAAGGCGTCGTATCGGAAATCGTTAGTGAGCAGAACGAAAACTGAGCAAGCAACGGCTCCTCCTCGCCACCGAGCACCATCTTAGTGTTTACTCCATTCAATTTACCAACAATGACAAACAATAAGCCGCGCCATATGAGTACAATGTACTGGTTTAAAAAAGCCACCACAGGTATAAGTTTCTTACTATTTACTGCGGGATTCAGTCAAGATGCAGGCTATCTCTTTACTTCCTGCTGAGTGCCATTTTAGCACGGAAGCAGAGAGTATTCCTTATTATTTCGGTGAAAGAGGGCAAAGCTGAGAATACGGCGAACTTTTTCGCCATTTTCAGAAGAGACTTGTTCGACGTAACAAAATGGCAAAATCACTTAAAACATCACATCGGCTCACATACTCGTTTCCTATGTCCTCGACTTTTCCCAAACCCCATTTCGAATTCAACGTCGATTTTGAGGCAAAATTACTGCCCTCACGATACAGCCCCCCGTGGTCAACTTCACGTTTCATGCTGACGGTTGAAGTACTCAATGGATGAGGCGCGTAAAATGGGATTTTGAGGCAGAACCACTGCCCTCACGATAAATTTCCTGATTCCAGAGAAGTGAAGTATTGCACCCCTCGTCCAATGCAAATAACCAGTAAGTACGAGCTAAAAAGATACAAAAAAGCGCACTATTTGCAGCTCAAACAAAGCCAGCGAAAAAAATACCTGCGTATGAATTGACGGTTCCGTAACTTGCAAGACTCCCAGTTGGGTTTTATTCTGTGCATAGTTCATGTCGATGCGCAGCGTTACTGCGCTGATATATAGTTTCAAGCCGTACATCTCTGCAAAACAAGACTCGCTTGTGGTATGTAAAAATCTATGTCAACAATATTTTATTTCTTAAAAATGAAAACCGCTGCAATTCTCTTTTCCTTTCCAGTCATCCCAACTGCATCCGATAACAACACCATATATCCCTTTATAACCAGACGTAGTAATGTTACGACTTTCAAGTCTACTTATTCAGCAACATGGCTTCTCACATTTACAACGGAAGCAATTATTAGAGGAAGGGTAGAGAAGAGGCCACCTGCTTGGCGGCATTCGTGCTTTACGCTTTCGAGACCGCTTAATGCGCCGAACCTTGAATGCGTAGCCACTGTGCTATGTTCAACCAAGTGGAAACGCATTTTATGTGGTTGCAAACCCCTCAAAACCAGCTCAGGTGATTCCAAAATAACCCGCGATTGAATTCCGGCGATATTCGTGAAATTATTTTGAACGATTCGAGGCATCCCTCAATGCTCTGGAAAAAAAAACGAATTTTTCTCCAGCTCTGATGAGAATGACTCATAGGAAACTTAAGCGGAGAGTTGGTTTCTTGCCTATACTGCAGTTCTGAAATAGGCTGCGTAAGATGCTAAAAAACGACATATGAATAGGAGGTAGAAAACGAATGAAGAAAGACATGATGAAACCATATAAAAAATAAAGCCATTACCACCAGAAAAAGAGCGCTTCGATATGTTTGTTTCACTCAGTGTTTCATGAGCCATGCGATCCTGATCCGCAAACGAAGTCGAAAGCTTTTGCGCCGATTCGTTTGTACTTGATAACTTGCCAAGAAAACCGAAGAAACCAAGCAGCATCGTCCAACTGCGACGGTTCATGCCTACGATCACAACTGGGAGATGCGCATCCACCGTACAATTCACCTATTCAAAAAAACTTGTATTAACATGAAATCTTTACGTTGCTCACACCTATTCTTCATCTATTTTTGCCAGCGATGAGGTCATTAAAACAGCCATAAGAGTTTACGAGAGAAAACTTGCTATAGTAGTGCCAACTCCATGCAATATAGAATGCACATGTAAGGGCAACCACATCTCATAAATACGAAATGAATAATGCTCCATGGCTAGCACCTAAACGTGAACAAAATACAGTTGCTGATTGTAGACGGTTCTCAATAGTTTATGTCATAAACGGTAGTTTTCGTAACGTGCATTAAAAACAGCTTGTGGACAATACGTTACTGCAATCTGAATGAATTAATGATAAACAAAAAACAAGTCTTCGAAATTTTGAAACACACTGTATTGTGCGAAGAAAGACAACAGGAAAATAAATAAACTCATTTTGACGCAATTCAAAATGAGTACCTTTCTAGACGGCAATTCTCTAACCATTAGAAGGAACTTCTCGATACAAAATAACATTCAACTGTACTCACTGCACCCAATTTCCTTGCACTCTCCACCTTAGTCGCACTCCCTTTCGTTTTCTTTCTCGATATAACATACCATACTACGGCATTATGCGCATCATTCGTTTTATAGCCGACCGCATTATGAATAAATTAGCTCACAAGAACAGCGCAGAGAAAGCAGCGGGGAGGACTAACATCTCCCAAGGACTAACAGTGAACATCTTCCAAAACGCTCACGAACCTGATGGATAAAGTACGTCTTCCGGCATTACATACTCACGGAGATGAGTATAAAAGAAATGAGATATTCCCGCTAAAGAAAATTGAACGGCAATAATTTTGCCGGAAAATTAAAACTGATTTTACTCCTCACATGAAGGGCTCGCCATCGTTAAGGCCATTTTTTACAGTCTCTTCCGGGTGAACCAAAACCTTTAACTACAGTCAGCAGATAGCTTCAAATAAAAAAGGTGCCTTCTGAGCACTATACGACTACTGTAAAAACACGCGGAGTATTTGTTTGAAAACATTCACGAAGATATCTTGGTAAATGGAAAATTCACTGCGGAATTCGTACTCGAAATTTGAGTACATTATTCAAAACGCCTCAAGGTACAAATCAAGCCGTTACAAGAAGCGTTGAAAATGCTTTAAGCCCAGACTAGAAAATGATCTTCGGTTACGTCATATCCGCTTGAATATATCATTTTTCGAACTCAAACAAGCTTCTCTGACCTCAAAAAGTGAATGGTTGATTTTGAAGACATTTAATACAGAATGCTTTAGGAGGTGTTGCAACAAATACCGCACATCCGCCGGTTATCACTGTTTTTATTATTATTATTTTTCTCGGTAGAAGTTGCGCAAAGCGGCAATGATGGAGTCGAAAATGCCGAAAATATGAGAGTCACCAATCTAATTGCGCTGATGCAGCCTGAGGTGAAAAATACACATATTAAATGTGATGAGCTATTATCGCATCGTAAACAATAAACGGATTATAAATTTGCCGATGTCGGCAAAGTTGAAGTTTTCGAATTATTCCCGCAGTCAAAACATATACCCATCTGCGAAACGCCCAAACAGAACAGTTTGGGGTGTATGGAAAAGATCTGCAATGAATGGAGAACGACCCATAACGGTGTTTTCACTTTAACAGATGTAATCTATTTATATTCCAAGTTTAACATTCACCAGATTCCGACCTTCTTCATGGAATTTTTTTGCAAATTATGATTGTGTATGAAGTAAGGAAATGTGAGCACAATAAATTCTAAAAGAAAACGATTAAAGTTAAGATTCCGTGGTATCCTGCTGACTGCAGCCATTCACAAGCGATTATATTTCTCATCGGTTTATTCTGAAATATGAAGAAAACTGGCTATAGAAAAAGAAAACTGCCGGGGCTGGGAAAAAACTGTAATGATCTTTACTGCTTTTGTTATTGGCTGGAATCCATTCTTTTAAAACTCCGGTATTATTAAGGTGACAAAATAATGGATATCATTCTTTGTTCTTTCCTCCACCTAGCGACAGCTGAGGGAGTCACTGTGCTATAAAAGCGATGAAACAATGCAATACTTGAAGAAAAAAAAAACAAAACAAAACCGTGTAGCTGTTAAATCCCCACGTACGATGTATGCTTCCTGGCAAAATTCGAACCCCAGTAGTCCACTGTCTGTCCTCATAATACAATATATTAGTAGCACCGTCACAGCCAGCAAGATCAAGTACGTTTCCATAGAAAAACATAGCTGCATCCTACGTGGAAATTTTTACTCGTTTGTTCGTTCACAGGCAGTCAATCAACTGCATCTAACTGCCGAAATCAGCACTCTTCACACAGAAAGAGACAGAGATAGCATTGTGCGAGTGCTGCATCACAATTCAGTTGTCGATGGATACACAACTGAACAATAACCTCTGTAAAACGCTCTCAACAACAATAAAAGCGTTCATATCTGTAATCATCTCATATTCATAGCGTGCGCTATGTAATCCACTGCAGCACAAAGAATAAATGCTTTGAGAAATCACGCAATAAACATTCGATAATAAATAAATAAAATAAAGAAGAGAAGGAAACAAATAACAATCATAAAATTCGATATGTATATGTATATACAAATATATACATTACATATGTATATATGTATATATATAAGCATATATATGTAAGCATATATATATAAGCATACGTATATATATATATACATATATATATATATATGTATACATGTTTATATATATGTATAAATATGTATGTATATGTACTCGTATGCATATATACATATGTATGTATATTTATATATACATATACATCCATATATGTGTATATATATGTATATATATGTACATTATATATGTATATATGTATATATATATATAAGTATAGATAAATAGATAGATAGATAGATAAAAATAATACTCATTTCATAATTGATGCAGACTCCCTAGTATACGAGATGGTGGCATTTCAAGAAACAGTAATTCAGGCCGATAATTTATTTTGACAACGAACACCACCTGCGCAATAACAAATCCGCCTGATACGGCATTCTGATGACTTATGCCACCATGAGGAATATACAGAATGGACAACTACCATAGCGAGGAGCACGGCGGCTCGTTGGTCACGTAAATTACAAAATCTCATGCAATCACAGTTTCTGCAAGGAGGAAATATGCTTATGGAATTCACGTAAAGTTTAGATGGGAAAAGCGCATTCGTGGAAGGCAAAGCAAAACAGAAATATGCCAACCTATTAAAGACACCTATATACTTTGACCCATTCCGCAATTCTATCGCGTTGCTTACACGTATGCTGCTTCCATCAGACGTTTATTCACTGCGTTGCTGCAAGTGGCACGGATTCTCACCTCTACAACGGGCATGTTATTTGGATGCCTTCACACGAGAGGAACAGCTAATAGTAGATTCATGAAGAGCCGCACGAAAAATTTTGTTTAAAGCTTTGTGAAGCGTAAGGTGCCGAAACGTCGACTAAGCGGGACTCGTTATTGTCTACGTGGGGTTCGCAACAAAACAAACAATATTTTTTTCATCAAAATAGGCGATCATGACATGTTACGGCATCGAGTTCACAATCGCTCTTGCTGTGAGCTGCGTGTTAAAAGGCTCATATGACTCACGTTTTTACTAAATCTACTCTGCGTCAGATTTAACTGATGCTTATTCCCATAACCTCAACTAGGAACGCTTTAAATAATAATTAATCGCATCCACTTCAGGATCTGCTCAGAAAATGGAAAATCGCGCTCGGACTCCATCTGCAGACATAATGCCCACTCCCTTGACACACAGTTTTCAAAGAAAAAAGTCTTAATAAGTATTGGGAAAAATATTAATGTTGTATGCCTCAAGATAAACTGTTATTGGCTCATGATAAAGTAATGTATGCGCACTCGGAAACTGCAATTACTCGCCTTTGAAGCCGAAATTATGGTGGATCACTTAAGCAACATATCTGCGAGTGCATATTTTGAATGGCCATCAAATCATGAAACGCTTCGCATGAAGAAAGCTTATGAAAGGAGACCCACAATTTCGAGAATATATACCATTCTTTACTGTTTCTAAAGCGCTCATGAAAAAGCGAAAGTCAGAATGCAACATAAGTGTGAAGGTCCTCCTTCTCCAACGATAATGGGAACGCGCCGCCCATTGACCACCTCTCCCTATATAAGCACGTGAAATGGCAGCCAGCTGTGTTGTTACTCGTCTACATGATGACAAACTGTTTTGACGTGCTTTTCTCATTTTCAGTCGTTTTTTTGCTGGTTCTTCTTCCGCATCAACACTCTGTCGACGCTTCGATAGTGCAGCTACATCGCAGGGGTCCATATGAGCCCGACCTTGACAGTTTCATGAACGACTTGAGAGCTAAAGTCACCTCCGGCCGAATGAGGTAATTTCTATAGTGCATAATTTTCTCTTCCCTTATGACTTTTAACGTTCCCATCTTTCGTTCTACTTGACCTCGATCTTTTCATAAGCGTCCATATAAAGTTCCATTATTCTTTTTTGCACCCCGTACACTAGAAAATGCACCCTCGCCCTTCCCAAATGATCAAAAATTTATGTTGAAAAAAAAAGAACATATCATAGGAATTTTAAGACGCGAATTTAAAAAGCTAAATTAGCTCCGACATCGACCGATAACCTTAGCCGAAAAATTAGCAATCAGTTTCAGCAGTTCAACATCATTTTGAAAGTGATTATTTCGAATGACCATAATAATGCTCTCCTCGTTGACCGGAGAACGGTGTTCGATCAATTCAATTGTTTTTGATAATTACTCTTTCTGCAATTATTTACGGCCACTCTTCCACCAAAGGTTATCCATGACAGTCAGCGGTGGCCTTAATTAAGTAGCACCGCTGCCCAGCGTCCACTTTTCAATCATGCCCACACTTACTCTTTCTGCGCTTAATTAGAAAACGCAAACCTTTTGCCGTTCAAAGCATATCAATACGCTCGCATCTTCGTTTGACGACTTCTCTCATAACAGCCAACACAACTCGCTGAGCTTGCATACTTACATAATACAAACAAATACCTCATTTATTCAGCAGTTCTTTTTTGAGAGAGAGGGAGAGAGAGAGAGAGAGATAGCACGCTCTAAAACTAATCTTCTACTTTCCTTTTTATTCAAAAATGTATTCTCGAAAGCAGCTCACCCGGTTGTTATTGTGCACATACGAAGCTGTCTTCAACAGCCTGTCTCATAGCTACACACTTCCTAGACTTACCTACGCATATATCACACGCATTTTTGAATAAAGTTCAACTTCCTTGAACATAAAAAGGTTCTGTGATTGGATACATGGCCGGAAAGAATTAGAAAGTTCAGTCTCTCAACAATCGGCTCAATGAACTAGGAGCTGTTTCAATCGAGGAAGTAAAAACGATCACTGTATATTTTCAAACCACAATTCCAAGGAATTTCCCCCCTACACAGCCTCCCTATCTGCCATTCCTTGAGAATGAGCCTTTTTCAACCGCACTGCCATTAGAAAATAACAGCCACGAAACAGCCCTTTTGACATGAAAGCAAAACCATGCAATCGTTAATTCATTACGCAGCCCGACAACACTCCATATTCCCAAAACGATTCACGACAAGATTATCGTAATTCTTCCACTAAATTAATTTGCGATCTATCGCGGCGCTCTGCTCTAAGATTTCCCACTCAACACCTCAACACTGCAAGCTCGTTACCGTAATGTTACAGTGCCAAAACAACTTATGGGTCACCATGGGTCACCGCATTCAAATATTTAAAGGACAATTTCAAAATAATCAAACGCTCTCTGCATGTAATAGGCTCACGAAGAAAAGCAGATTACATCTCAAACAATTCAGCATTATTTACTGCTCTCTCACCTACAACGTCCCCAGCCGTTTTGCATGTGTCATCGACTTGTGGTTCTGCACTCGCAGCTAAGACCTATTACACGCAAACGAGAATCACAGAAGGACGTGCGATGGACTGAAAAAATGAGGATGAACTCGTCGAAAACAACCGTCACATACCGATCCAGAATGTACTAATGGTTCAACGCCAATGCAGAAGTTCGTCAACGTTCAGTTCTCGACCAGTTCTCTTCAGCAACGTGATCGACGTAAAGACTGCGTGAGCAGCGAGGCCGGCTTGACCGCTTGGGACAACTAATTTCGGATTTTAACTGTCCCAGTAAACTTCAGCCATATGAAGACAGGGTATTTCAGCTACGTCAGCTACAATGACTGACAAACCAAGTGAATTTTTGAGTACTGTCTCGGCCGTATTCAGATATAAATGTATCAAGACAAACATAATACACACAAAATTCAACTGATGCAATTGGGATAGACTAGAGAATGTGGAAGCGTTCTGAAACCCTAGAACGACAAAAAATAGTTAACGATGACTTCAATGCATGGTGGACCGTAAAATCACGCAGTGCTTTCAACGAACAATAGAAAAGGAAGAGTTACGAGGCGACCAGCATTCCAGTGGAAATCGAAATGCGAACCTTCCAAGTTTCCAGCGATCCGCTTTGATGTTTTCTTTCAGCAGTGGACTCACGCAAAGGCACTAACTGATAAACTGGATACGAAAGTTCATAGATCGAATTTTCGGATGCACTTGAAATGACGGGCAGAGGATCGCAGACGCGTTCACGGGTTTAAAGGTTTATGCCAAGCGACAGGATCACAAAACTGAACTGATGATTCCACCGAAACGGTCACAGCTAGACATACCACTACCCAACTAGCAGTCAAAAGAAAGCAGTCGTCTAACTTGAAGAGATAGCACATAAAATACAACTGAGTGTCTTCCGAATTCGATGAAGCCGTCAAAAGGCATTTGTTTACCGCCGCGCAATTATCACAACGTGAAATTCAAACAGCGTGCGCCTGTAAGTATGCTATTCGACGAAAGGCGATGCTGAAAAAAAAAAAGCGCGATGTTAGCCACAGACACGATCCTCTCAAACGAAGCTAGCCAACAGATATTCCAAAGGAAAAGTGAGCATAGATTCCAGCGGTTTGCCTCTACTACTATAGTTTCACTATCTTTTAAGCAAAATATTTCAAGACAAATTTTACATGCTCCAAAGCGTTTTTATTACGCCAAAAGCAAGCTCACAAATACTACTTTACTCTGTATAATACAAAACGCTTTTACCTGCGACTCAAATACATTTTTCATCCCGAATGGAGCATTTACCCCGAATCTCAGAATCACTGCCATAAAGGAAATTCAAGCGTACTCAACAGCTCTCTCTCCCCATCCCACTGATATCCTCTGAAACAGAAGACCCCCTGCTGAAGAGCAGTGGAAAATAGCAGCCCTTTGAAAAAGAGCCTCCTCTCGACTATAAGTCCCTTTTGATTGGAAATCTATCTTCTACGTAAGCCCTTTACAAATGAATCACTTCCGAAACGGTCACCACTGGCAGTGTTTGAAATGCCAATGTGCTTACAAATGACCTTTGACGGACAACAGCTGCCTATGCACGTTCATCATAGGCGAAGAAAAGTAGCAACTCAGGAATTTCTATTCACAGGAAATGAGATAAATTATAAGCTTCTCAAGATGCTGTGCCTTTATATGTAGATGAGCAATGAAGTACCGAGTTCGGCATAGAGGATGATGCGTTTGGACGTTCTAGACTTTTTCTAAACCAGTTCGCATCAAAAACAAATCTGTCACGCCTACGATGACAGAAGTAAAAGTACTTGGCGCGAATGCGAGCAGAAAACTAAATGATCGTTCTTCGCCACTACAAATGTGGGTAGGAAATTGGTCAAAGTACATTCCCCTCGACCACGACAATCGAACATATGCCAGCCTAGCGCAAAGAACGACAACCGTTTCTAGCAGATGAATAAAAAGTAAAGCTGCGATCGTGTCGCGGACTGTATGTAACGTGTACAGACAAAAAATCTTCCAATTTTCGCAAATTTCCCTTTACCGCTGTCACAAAAACTTCATGCATTTTAATGCACATTCTTCGACATTAGTGCCTCAAAAATTCTCTAACTTCCTTTCTTTCTCAACTGCGCATTCTTACTTATACCTCTGATGTGGTCGATCGTAATATGTTTCTGGATAACTGTAACGAACACATATCTGCCGTAAACATGTTGAGGCAAAACGAGTCAAGCGAGCCAAAAGTTTCGCAGGGACTAACAATGCCATCATTCCAAATCACGCCACCACTGCTTTACGCGTCTCTTTAAAATTTCCTTATGCTCATTAGATAACCGACTTACAAGTTAGATCAAAATCTGGTAGTGAATTGGATTACTAAAAATTCTGTTGTGGAGCTACCGGAAGAATGAAAAAAGTTCGCGGGCAGGATTCTACTGGCGAGCGGGAGGTTGCTCCTGATCTACAGCATCAATTAAAGTGACCATACGAGTTCTGCCGCAAACGTGCGACAAATTTCTGCTTTTCTTCGCATGTGCAAAGGAAAAAAAGGAACTCAAGACTCTCCTAAACACATTAAAATCCGAAACTCCTTTCTTTAATCTTTCTTTCCTTTCCTTTAACTTGGAAATGGTTTGGGACAACAGACAACAGTATAAATTTCACAGTTAACTTCGACGACTGCGTAGATGATATAGGCCGCACAGTGACAGTTTTGGACGATAAAAACATCATAAAAGCACGGTACAAACTATTGTCGTTGACTGAAAAAATAATAATGCAATTCAAATTACTTCCTGATACACTCATGAGCACAACGATCGTATAAAGACACGCATGCAGATGCTGCCAATTGGGAACATCCGTTCTTGGTTTCGAAACGAATAAAATAGTAAATTTAACGAAACAAAAATGCAGGTAACGCGCTCACAGTAAATGACATGATCACCGGAACAGCTCGGTCATAAATGCGGCTGTAAGCTATCGCTGCCAAACATTACAACGAAATACAGTATTACTTCAGGCATAGCTTCATCCTAAAAATAATTTCTTCCTCAAACACGTTTTGACAGAGCATAAAGTACGTTTCGATAATAGCTCGTTTCGCGCTTATTCGCTAGTTTCATTACGTGAAACGACACCACACTCAGCAGCATCCCTCCTTCACTTTCAAAATTTTCGACCGTTACTTTGCGCGCCTACATAAACTTGTCAGCGAAACAAACTGTGCGCATCTTTGAATAATCGCTGACTGCGGAGGTAACACCTATAAAGTGGTCCAGGAGCGAACGATAGAGATGGCAGCGGTGATGATCGGCGAAGGGGGGAAAAGAATAAGAGGGAAGAGCTAAGGCGACGAAATTCTTTTACCCTTTTCTTCTCGTAAGCCAAAAAAAAAAAAAAAAAACGGTTTGAGCTCACGATCTCATCACAGCAACAAACCACCTCTTATTAGTAACCTTCTTTCTTTTGTTTTGGCAAATCTCAGAGGCGCATTAGCCTTTGCACCATTGCAGATTTGGTAAGCGATCGGAGTCAGATCGGGGATTCGGTGATAGCAACGAGGTGCCCGTTTACTTCATCGGTTCGTTGAACCGTTTCTTATGGCCTCAGTGAGTATGCTGCGTATTGGAAGAGCCGAAAGCCGAAAAACGATAGTTGAAAAAGGAGCGGGACGCCTCCTTCCGTCCGATGATCCACAACAATAAACGCTCGTTCCTTTCATTATTTTGCCAATAAAGGTTATTTCCGTTTATTTAACTATCCAAGCTGTCTTAAAAAAACATCGACGAGTCAACAAAACAACATAGAAATTCCGAAAACGGAGCGCATTGATCGTTCTTAAGCAGGCCGATAACGGTTCCACTACTTCTATAAAGGAAGAAACGACTAAGGGGAGGAAAACATCTCATGGATGTTTTTCAGAAAGCCTTTTCTTCTCGTAAGCCAAAAAAAAAAACGGTTTGAGCTCACGATCTCATCACAGCAACAAACCACCTCTTATTAGTAACCTTCTTTCTCTTGTTTTGGCAAATCTCAGAGGCGCAAAAAATGCGAGCAAAAATGTTGAACAGCGAGCAAAAAACCAAGAATTGTCAATCAGATTAAAGTAGCTCATCAGTGTTTCATAATCAACCAAAATATAACTCAGCAAGCGTTGCCTCGTTTAGCAGTCGGGAAGCAGTCGATTAAATTGACGTCTACGTTAGATGGAGTCAACGCCACCTTCAAAGACGCGAGTACGATATGTTTGTTTGTTCACTCATAACGCCGTTAGGTGAGCTACAGTTTTGATGATCGCCGACTCGGCTTTCACTCCCTCCTTTCTTCAAACATTCTCCCCCTCCTTTCGCTTTGTTCCTCGCAGATTCACATTAGTCACCCGTTGAGGGCAATTTTTTCCTAAGAATGTTGGGGCTTCCAATACTCCCCCACCATCCCCCTTCCCCACTTTAAAATTTCCCATGATTGCATACGGTCCCTCGCCGTCGGATCATTGGCTAATTACGGATCTACACCAGTAATTAAAAATCGTTTTGTTTTGTGTAGAACTGACTATCAAATTAAACCGTTTTGTTTTCTGTAGCAATGACTATCAAATTGTTATCCGAAACATAAAAAAATATTGCTTAGGCAGTTGCTCAGCAGAAAGACAAGATGGGAAAAGTAAAGACGAGAGGAAGAGAGGTGAGAGCACAGATCACTGACAAAGCGACACATCGTTGTAAGAGAGTATTTGTTTGCAACTGCTATTCAAATGTTTTTAAAGCCTTCAACCATTAGCACCACGCTCGCTCAACCTGCTCGCAATCACCGACCACAAAATATTTCATTATTATCGTTCATTACTTGCACTTCGAACGAAACGGTTAATGCTTGTTGTTTTATACGGACCGCAGAATCCGCATTAAACGTTTGGTGACACAGCTTGAACAGATGCACCTGCTAGCGGTAACGTTCACTTAACGGTGGAGGCTATACCTATTTTTTATGCCGCTAGCGCGATATTCGTTGAAACAGCTAACACAATTTGGTGGAAAGAAAAGAAGCAAATATGGTGAATAATCCTATCCTTTATAATAGTAAGTGTCGCTTGCATGGAAGGGAATACAACCCGAATATTTTTAATATGACAGCTCGAGTTGAACCCAGGTACCTCAGCTTTCCACAAGGCTGCACTGCTGTTAGATGACTGCAAAGATTGCTCTGTTCGAACCTTCGTTAAGGCACTCACTCCAATCCGACATCATCAGGGTACAACCATAACCATAAAGTTAAAGCCGTATGTTTGTGCTCCTCTACTTCTGCTCATAGAGATAACCCCCTTTAGTAACAGATGGTCTAAAATTGGCTCAATAAATCTGCTCTTTGCTACATTGAACACGCTTTCAACAACATAAAATGAAGCAGTCATAACTCAGAAACCTTTCTATAAACGCTCTCGAAAAGCGGATGCCTGCTGTTGACAATGGTGAAGCTTATCAGCGAAGTCTCCGGATCACTCGCGCTGAATGCGTGGCTGAATTCAGCATGCGTTTTATTTCGTTTGCAGACTCCAGCTTTGCTCGTTTTCCGAGTACCAGCACTGTCCACACTGGATTCCGACGTTTGCGGGGTACACTCGAAGCCTGAAACATGGATTTCTGGAGAATGCACACTGCATGGAGATTACAGGAGTAGAGCCGGTCCTCGACCGCTCCTGAACTTAGAAGAATGATGCTTTCTAGAAGAGACATCCTGCTGTGACTTGATGATATCATTTCGAAGACTATCTCCGCGCACGAAGATTGAAAGTAATACCGCAGAAAATAATAAATTCACTTCAGTTAGAGATGACGGCCGAACTGGGACTAAGTCAAAATGAACTGATAGCTAGATAGTTCCTATCCGTACTTATGCTTTTGCAAAATCCTTCAAAATTTCTTGCGGCATTCTTAGTCTGCGTGAGATCCTCGAAATCCCTTCTTTTAGCCTTAGCCCATCAAAAGAACTTCCGCCCTCCTCTTTTTGTGGCCGCTTTAGGCGCTACTGCTGGTTGCAGCTACTGCTCCACTACGTTAGAAGAAGGAGACGGAGGGTAGGGGACGGGGAGCGAGTGGGGGACGGGAGAAAGAGAAAGAGCCCACAGCTTTCGCCTCAATGTAAGTATGGAAGAGAGAACCCAAGAAAAAAAAATATGGCGAAAGGAATGTCAATCTGCGACGATGGAGCAGCTGGATCACGCAACAATGAAGGCACAAATGGCGATAAAGATACTTACTTAGTGCACGAGTAAATGCTGATGATTCGAGGTTATTCGAGCGTGCAGGTAAACTTGGACATGATGCTGACAACGACTTCTGCAAATGTTGTAATGCCATCAAAGAAAGGAGGCTACTTCGGGAACACAAAGCAAAATATACATCAGTCAAATGACAAACACTGACACTTTTTTGTTTTACTAAAAAACCGGCGAAGACACAATACATGTTCTCTGAAAAAACTGTTTTGCAATAAAAGGAAAAAAACTTAGGACCTAACAATTAATCAACAGAACAAACCAACATTTCAATTTCCTGCAGCAAGATATGTAAATCCCACATTACCTAAGTTAGAGTATCCCCAGACAAGGCGATAAGAAATATGCACTCACCACAGCGCCAAGAGAAGCGCTCGGAGGCTGCGTTCGAATTAAAGAGTCTTCATTCTGTTCGAGTAAGTCTTTTACGTCGATCGAACGGATCACCAACTTCACCTGAACCCACGAAAATTTTAAAGGAAAAAGATTCCACACTTAATTACAGCTGCAACGAAATGAAAGCGAACTTAGAAATACTAAAAACAGTAAACAAAGAAATGAACGCAGTGAATGCCTAAATAACTTAGATGTATCATAAGCAGCAATTCACCGCTTCGCACGCTACGATAGCGCTCGCATTCGCCTGTCACGAACAATGGAATTACAACACGGATGAAAAGTGACATGAAACTGAAGACAAACAATGAAATGATAGGGTCCTCCGAAACGATAAACCGTGATAGGGTCCTCCGAAACGGAAGAACCGCAAAATTCCCTCAGGAAACAAAAAGGTTCCCATGGACGTCTTGAACGCAATCCACAGTAAAAAAAAAATTAGTCTTAAATTCTCTCTTCGCGCGGCAAACAGAATAACGCTCAATGACAGAATACCATAATGGCGTTGGATACCAACCCCTTCTCTCAGCAGTCATTAAACAGCAGGAATTCACTCCAGCTGTTTGTGAACTACATCATAACACTGCAGGAGTTTATTCAAATAGGGGTCAGCGGCAACAGTTAAAACGAATGATCCCTGAAAACACTTTCAGAGTCATACCATCCCCCTTCCCCCCCCCCTCCCAATCCACTCTCTCTGCCCACCCAGCTAAGGTCCGGCAAAAAAAAACGCTTCAGATAACTTCATGAGGAGAAAGATACCCCGAGGAGATTGTAAAGAAATGGATTTGGATGTTAGTTTAACCTGGCCAAACAATCCTGCGACTTGGGACTTCCAATCGCAAGCACCGAAGTGGCTAGTGCGCGCCAATTTAGGGATTTGTGACCCACCACAAAAAAAAGCAGTCTGCTGATGAGGCTGGAATCCCACAAAAAAACCAAACTAGAATCGTGGACACATGTCCCATGTTACTCGCGTCATCTGAAAAAAAAAAAGAAACAGAAACAACACCTCTGTTATGTATGATTCCGTACTAGAAATACCCAGGGTGAGTTCTTTCGCGGTTGCGAAAGCGAAGGGTGAACCACTTTGCCACGTCTTTCGCTCGCAGATTAGACCGCTCCGCTTACTCCTCAGCTCAATATGAACCTGAAGAAATGTTCACCTACCTTTGGAGCACTCAGTACACATCATTCGTTTCCATGGAGGAATCTCATCACTCAATAGTTTTTAACCAAATTTCCCAAACGCATATCATATTCCAAGCATGACCAGCTCAGAAACGTCTAATCGAGGGACGAACGGGAGGAGGGGACAAAAAGGGGGTGGAGGCATAAGGAGAGGGGAGCGGGAGTGGCAAACTCATTTCTGACAGCATAAAACATCTCGTTCTGAATATCACACACAACATTGCCAACCGAACCACTCTTTACGAAAATCAATGAGGAAAACTGAACAATTCATTTGAATTATTGAATTCGTTCGTGCCTACGTACTCGTTACTCCCACTTTTATAATACTTAGAGAATTTGAACCAATCAAGCATATTCCTAAAAGAGGCGACCTGTACCAAAACCTGACGAAGACAACCAATACTAAAAAAGAGAAAGGGAAAGTAAAGTGGCAATTACCTCAGGAATGCGGATTGTAAGGAAAAAATGCGAGCCAGTTTCGACTTCAGGTACTGCCGGCGCATCGTTTTTCTAAAAAAAAAAAACTTATGCATACAAGGAAAACACTGAACGCTGGGACGACTAAACCATTCAAGATGATAGAGACGGAAGTTAGCTATGTGAGTTGTTCGAGACGGAGCTTCGAAGGAAGGAAATAAAGTGACGTTTCAGCTTTTCAACCTCGTGAGATCCCGAGGTTGAATCGCGACATGGGATGCCGCGTTCGACTCTGCCCGCTCGTTAAGCGGAACAGGAAGGGGAGAGATTTTAACGTCATTAAAAACACTGCAGTAGTACGTGGATCGCAGCAAGCGATGCAAGTGCAAATCTCAATATCTGAAATATTTTTGAAAACACTGATAATCCAAATTTATTTTCGGAATTTTCCGTGTGTGAAGCGAGCAGAACTCGTCCCGAGGCTTCTTTGACGAGTCTCAGAAGCAGGTACGTGTTCATATGGACTGTACATGACGCGCCGCATTTGGCATTTGAACATGCAACGCCCGTGAATGCTCCTCTTTGATGAGAAAATGCGGTAGCTTCGTTGTAAAAAAAAAAAGAAGAAAAATCCGGTATATTGAGATCTAATAGAAAATGCAGATTTCACTTTTCTCTCTTTTTTTCGTTTCTTTTTTTTCCCGGCTGCTTGCTGGTTGTTTGTGAAATGGGGCTCTGTTTAGCCGGCGCTCCACCTCAAACTAGCGAGATTGTGGTGAACGCGGGAAGAAAGGTAGAAGACGGAACGAGAAGGAAGTGGAGGTGGTGGAAGGAGGACAGGAGGAGGAGGGAGGTGGTGTATTTTGGGTGTTTACATCCATGGGGAGACTGTCGGGCTGTCCCATCCCATAACTGGTTACAGGTAGAGGCTAACATAGGGTGTAAAATGATAACGGCCTACAATGTATTTGGAGGTGCTGCAGATTCGTAGTACGAAAAGGAAATGCTACATACCACTCCTTCGATTTCAAAAATAAGAAAATAAAGCAAGCAAACGATACGCACCTGATTAAATGTGACCGCATCGGTATCAAACAAATTTGAGAAACCGTCGAACGCACCCTCGTCATACATTACTGATACGGCACTTAAGTCCGCATCTAGTGTGTGCATCACCAGCAACTTCGGCGCACGCCGTCGGTATCTCATCCTGCATCAGCTCAACTTAACTCTGTACCTTCACTTCATTGCAATTACACAACAAGCTGCACAGCAGAGAACGCGTGCTTGTGGTGATCAGTTCCCTCCCCCCTGTCTCTTTTAATCCACATATCATAAAAACAAAACGAAAAAAAACCGAGAAACAGCCTTCCCTTACAAACAACTAATGGGACGACGGCAAATGAAGAAAACGATTTTGTACTGAGAGTTATAATCATTAAATGCACAAAAAGTAAAGTAGCAAAGAAGCAATGAAAGGTAAGGGACAAATTTTTTTAAAAAAAAGCCATTCCGTTTCAAACCTTTATCTGTCTAAGCCACCAATCTGCCACTCCCTTTCTTCCCCCATTCTTATTCTAAGCTGTCAAGCTTCCAGTCCTATTCCTTCCTTTCCTGTCAACACAACAATTACATTGTCAAGAAAATACCCAACAAATATTCCAAAGAGGTGAACTGTCGCAAATTTGGAAAGGAAACTTGCCCATTCATACCATTACCTCTTTTTGGAGCAGCAATCATTTTCAGATGAGAAGGGAGACAACAATAAACATTAACGAATTTTGAAAAAACATCAGTAAAAAAAATAAGCCATTGCACAAATACATTAGGAAGCGAAAGAAGGCATGAGTAAGGCCGGAAAAGAAAGCAAATCGAAAGTTACACTGCCGACATAATTCAGTTCAGTTATTATTATACCACGGCTAAACCCCTTTTACCACAATGAATTTGTAATATAAATATGAAGTGCAAAAATCGATTATCCTACTGGAAGAGTGGTCTTCGAGCCACGCCCTTAACTGAATTGGTAGCACTCTCCGATGCTTGGCCTCCATCGGTGCCTGACTTCGCCTTTCCAATGGCGAACAGAATTTGGGTTACTCCTTTCATCGCACCGCCACCAAATCCAAACATGAGCGACTCGTCTTCCGCTTGAGCCGATTCTGAATCCATTCAAAACGTAATGGCATACTTCAAAAAAACATAAGATAAAACATCTCATTAAGAAACATCTGGACTGAACAATAAAACTGAGAAGATATATATGTGGCAGGGGAGACTGCAAGCAATGAAAACAGACAAGAAAACAAGAGTACTAACTACACGCAAGTTTCC
This sequence comes from Toxocara canis, assembly GCA_000803305.1. NCBI lineage: Eukaryota > Metazoa > Nematoda > Chromadorea > Rhabditida > Toxocaridae > Toxocara > Toxocara canis. The sequence goes on from JPKZ01001640.1 coordinate 57,225, forward strand.
AGGTTTCGGACCCGCCTGAAGCACTGAGCTATCACCCAAAATGATTCGCTTTTGATCCTGCTTTTTTTTTGTTCTCAAACTGTCAATCGACGACCTACCGTTTCGGTCAAGCTTTATGTGGAAAGACATCCCTTTGTGTTACCAGTCATTCCACCCAACGGCCTGTCTTCTCGCATGAAGCCACAAACAAACGGTGAGACTTCGATTATTAGTTAGAAGCAGACTGTTTACCTTTCGCGACCACCCCCTCCTTTTTAGCAATTCCCCTCTTCCCGCTCTCTCAAAGTGCACTCAAAAATATGTAGGCAAAATATATAACAAAAGTTGAACATAAGAACAGAGAGCTATATATCATGAAGCCCCACTGGAGCACGCCTCTTTAAGAAAACGAACTGGGCATCCGCAGCCGATTCCCAGAACACAGCATCCTGTAAGGAAAAAAAGGAGAAGAGATTTTGAGGGCTCTACTGTGGCCGAAAGTTAATGCGAAAACATCGAACACCGCTTGCAGTAAACGCATTCTTAAATCGGCCGCGTGTACCCATACGGCGGCTTCTGGTACTGCATCACCCGCTACTGAGAGCGACTAACGGTCACTTGGAAGTCTTTGAGTGCTTTAAGTGCTAGCTGGTGCCCCACGTCGGCTTCCGGATACTAAATTGGCTACCATACGTTTCGACCCTCATCAACTATCAACAATAATTGCGCCTTCCAACAACGAGAATCGTTCATCACGAAGCATCTCGAAATTATCCTGTCTGCTTAGCTTATTACATTTCACAAATTTTCGTCCTGTTCTGTTCGCATTACCGAAGTCCCTCGACTCATTTCAACTTTTTTTTTGGCTCACTTTGCTCTCCCTAACGTAAAAAATTTTGATTTGCCTCATTTCCTTCATTTTGAGAACTTTTAGCCTACTTTGCCTGCATTAGTTCAAAAATTTCAACCCCATTTTGCTGCCCTTAAGACAAATACTTCCGACTTACCTTGCTCGCTCCGCCTTTAAAAACTTCACAATCATGTAACGGATCAAAAACTGTATTTTCAAAAAGAATATCACAACACTGTTGACCTAGCTTATTTGGGACCACAAAATCGATAAGGAATGAGTTTGAAGATACTCTTTATTTTCAAGGGTCAAGCTAATAGCTGCAACGAAATTTTTCAAAAGCTTTTGATGTTTCTGATTGGATACGCGAATTTTAAAAAAAATATCTTAAGTATGCGTGATAGCTCAGTGGACGCGATCTGCTCCGGCAATTTCAAATACATTGCTCTTTTCTTTCTACGACTGCCGATTCCCAAATTTCAAAACTTATTTTTTGACAAATGAACTAACCCGAAGGCATGTCAACAAGTCGTTCAGAGATGGAAGTGGTATACAGCCTCTGAATGCTAAGATCAGAGACAGATAACGAAACAGCGGTGCTGTGTTGACGAGGACTGAGACGAACTTTGCTTACCACCTGCCACAGATCCATTGATAAAACTCTCGTTACGCCATCCATACACAACTGCAATCATCAAAGCTCTGTACAAGGTATCAACTCATACTCACTGGGTCTGTCCGAGAACGCAAAGCTTTTCGATTGGGAGCAGCTAACATATCCAAAAAAATTTTTCATTCATGCACCCGACATACTGGTCGTCAACACGTATTTTCACCCAATCGAACACAAAAATTGCTTAATAGGCCGATGAAAATGTATGGAATAACGACAGAGGAAGTTTGACAGTCTCTGTTACGACTTCAAGTTGGTCCAACAATGGCATAATATTAAAAGGCACAATCCGCGTTATTTGTTACGGTACAAAAAATAAATAAATAAAACCAGGAGAATAAACAAGCAGGAAAAAACAAAAATTTACTCGTTTAGTTTGATGGAATTGGCATTTATGTCAACGCCATCCCATCCTGCCTCATCTTCCCTCTTCTCTAACGCGTTATGCATTCACTAAGCAGAATACCAGTGCAAAATGAAATCCCTTCTTTCGTCTTCCTGGTAAAAGCTACTCATTCACATGGTGTCCCAATGATTCCGAAGTCCTCTGACCGTAAGCAGCCAAGAAACATCCAAACTTTTAAGGCGATCAATCGACCGTTTATGTACTCACAATTCTGATCATCACATCGGCAATAGAAACATTCCGCTAGAAATTCAGTTCTTTTGTAGGAAGAAAGAGAGGACAGCGGGGCGAAGAGAGGAAGACAGCGGACTAAACCCTCTTATCGAGGTGCAAGTTGAAACTTTAAAAATTTTTAGAAGGCATCTCTGCAAAGAAATAAAATCAGGACAGCCGTTTCATACAAGAACTTCTTTCAGGCCTAATAAATGTACCAAATTATCCGACCACAAAGCATTTATGCTAAATTTTCCGGGCCACGTCACTCACCACCTTCGTTGTTAACTCAACTTCACCATGATGCGTTTAACGAAATGTGCAGATGAGGTGAATTAGGATTTTTAGAAACGTATAAGAATAACCAGCGAATTACGGCCCACGTAAATGTAATTGAAGTCGCGATCCCCCCTTCAACTATTCGAATGCTCCCGGTAAACAATGAAAAGCAGAACTTGGCTTACACGGTCGTCGTCGACGAACCGGACGGTCATGTGCTCAAATTGCACTGTAACAGCTGCCAGGAGTGTATCCCTACGCAGCAGTGTCGAATCGTCCCAACTTTCCGTAAGCACGTCCATTATTTCGTCTTCCAACTGAAATACGGCAATCTAAATCAGCCTCAAAACAATTCGCGTAAAGATTGGTTGTCCAACACTGCTAAGAGGTTTCAGCAACAATGATGTCGTCCTGTTGAAATGACACAAATTGCGTTTGTGCGTTCGCGCATAACCTAATGTAGTGATAAATGGACGCTAACTTTAAATAGAAATGAGCTTCGAAAGTAAAAAGCGCGTATTTACTTTCTGGCGCCCATGACAAGTCAACGTTGGACACTAATGACAATCATATGTACTATTACAGCGATGCTCCTCCCCCCCCCCCCCCCCCCCCCCCCCCCCCCCCCACTTCCTCCCTTATAATATTCTGAGCCGGAGATTGGAATTGGAAACAGACGAACTTCCGTAAACTTATAGGCATCCGCTACTAGTGAAAACAATTCAGAGTAAGGTGGTATCACTCCTTCATAGCCATCCCGGAACTTATGAAAGCTGGTTCAGCTAAAAACACACTCTCCCTTCGGCTTTCACTTACGTGCGCCTTTTGCATAAAACACAACAGAAAGGATTTTTGCTGGTTGCGTTCCAGTCTTCTCATACATTGTTCCCCTCCCCCCTCACCCCGACTCTGGAAGGAGGAAAGGGGGAGGGACCTCTGGTGCGGTGTGCTACACAGTGCCTTTTGTAGCCGCTGTTTTTGGTAGCGTTACTTAATGAACTGGTACTTCCGGTCGTTGCGAGCCCGTCCACCACGAAAAAATTCGACAGCCTTGTTCTTGTTGAGTCTCCACTACAAAAGAAGTAGTTGAGAATGAGCAGGTAAACAGTACAGATCCAAACCTGAACCAGTCCGGCTCATAGGAGGGAAGCCCCGAAGGAAGGTGCGGGGTGTCGGATGCCTCAAAACATCGACTTTTATGGCAATAAAGAAACGCAAAAACCGAAATTCAAACGACACCTTCAAATACCAGTGGTAAAAACTTGCCTGCTTCTCCACCTGTTTCAGATGAGGCGCCATTCCGCTCTCTTTTGCCTCATTAGCATCCCACTCCGAAGCAGACGTATCGGCCTCTGCTGAGTTTGAGTTAGCTCCACTGTCAGTTGGAGCATCTAAGAATATATCCGCAAAATATGATGATAATATACTAACAGATAAACACAAATCTTATTTAACAAACGGACACCACGATTCAATCTGCACATGGAATTAGAAAGAAAAGCTTATAATTAGAATTCGCAATTAAAAATGAGAAATTGAGAAATTCTGCTAGCGCTGCGTTAATCACGATTCACTTAGCGGATTTACAAACAGAATTGTTCCTGGTAACAACACTCTGCCCACTGTTACGAATAACATTACTTACTACAGTTATCTCATTTAGAACATTGTCAGACAGTAACGAAATGCTGGCGCTAAGCTCTCCGGAGGCGCGTTTGCTGTTAAGCACATCAAATCGTGCACCTATTTTGGCACATTTAACTGCCAGAATGCAAAAGCATTTGAATGCATCCTGCAGTTTCCACTTATATTGCGTGGCTTCCTGTAATTACGCATGACCATCGATTAATAAATTATATTCCAGCACTTCTTGCCGATACGCTTTATATTCTCGTTCATTATGCCGCCCCATGTGCATCTTGTTTCTTTCATTTACCGCTCCATACTTTATCAAAAGATGGCACTCGCTAGCCCCCCCCCCCCCTTGAAAATTTCCTTGTAAAATATATGCTGCGCCGTTCCCAACGAACACAAAAAGTATCAAGAGCAAGAATCTATTGTGAATGTCCTCTAAAATATGTGCGCATGTGTGGTTTTTAATGTGGGTTTACGGAAGTCATAGGGGCGATTGTTTTAAGATGGAAACCAAATACTGAACACATCGTTAAAAAGTGAAAGAAACTTTAATAACCCATGGGTGGAAGTAAATGAAATGTGGTCGCCTATAGATTAATGCCAACTGTGATCAACGCTGATTGACAACGTATAAGGGAATGCATATTTTATGATCAATGCTGATCGCCAAGAGAAAGGAAAGCATATTTTAACCGCGTATCGTTAAGTAACGACAAACTGCGGCTGCTTGTAGGTGATGGAAAGCAAGCTGTGACGGCCCATGAACGATGGGGAAGGAAACTGCGAAAAGCGACGGCCATAGGAAGGCAAGCTGTCACAATCCGTGAATGAAAGGAAGCAAAAGGCGGACCGCTTGTGGGCAAGTGAAAGCGAGACGTGATGGCAATCTGGCAAAGAAAACAATCTGTTACTGCCTATGGACAGAGGAAAACAAACTGTGATGACCAACGGACAAAGGACGACAAACGGTGATCGCCTACGGAGAAAGGTGAGCCAACTCCGACCACTTATGGACATGGTTTTGTGGGAAGAAAGACTGAAAATTTTTCATTTTGGCAAGCCATGGCGTCATTTGCAGAGCTCACGCACTAGATGTGAATTTAAACTGTCCAATCGGCGAATGTAAGAGGGCAGGCAACTATAACTGATATAGAATCCGAAATGTGGAAAGACCGAGTGCGGTGGATCAAATAGACGAAGCAGTCGATCAGAATTTCGATTTGCTTTGGAGCAGTGGAGTTTATACTTGAAACTAGAGTGTAGGTTTTCGTTTTGTGCTGCAGCGGAAGTTTGCTGAGATGGCAAGCGAGATAGCCTCTCGTTTTCCCGACTGTATCTGTCGCCGTAGAATCAACCCATCATCCCCACCCCTTCGTATATTTTGTAATCCGTGCTTTGATATTGTCGCCGAATCGTATCTGTATATATACGCTATCTACAACTCCAAATCTTAATGCATAACATACCTCCATAATAATATGGACTGTATATATGTTATGCAAATAGACTCATTTTAATTCGATCCCACTCAAAGGTCTTAAAAACGTCAAAGTTTCGTTATCTGTACAGTTAGGAGACAACTGTTCGTTTAATCGCCTATTATGCCCTCGCGCCCTCTCTCTTTGAATTATTTTAGCGTCGCATATTCATTACCGACATGTAAAGACATTGCAACATAACCGTTGACGAAAGTGGAAATCTATCATTCCAAGAGAACCAAATAAGAACCTTGTGGCTGAGGGGCAGCGAACCAACTACTTAGCCATCCATATAGGCCCTCAGGCTGGGCTGCCGTAACAGTGCTCGGTTTCTGCTCTTCAGCATCCTTTTCTCTCGCTGTTCGCAGGTCCTGCTCTGAGCTCTGCCGAGGAAATACTGGAAAAAAGTTTCAAAAAAAACACGAAGTTTGATTCTTCCTTTTCTTCCAACCAACCACAGAGCGATCTAAAAATTCTTTTCTAAACTTTTGGACACCACTATCTTAACTCTAGTCGCTACTTTCATCATACACCACCAAACACCTACACTGTCAACAACGATGAACATTCATTTCGCAACGGCAATTGTGATGCGACAACAGTAAAAGGCACTCCCTGAAACAAAACTGCAGGAGCACCAAAACTACTACAGCCTATTCTGGAATGACTCGAAACATAGGCGGCAAACGAGTGGACATATATGAGGAAACCACAAATCCCTTCTCCCCCCAGAGTCAAAGGGTCCAAGGATGGGGACCTGTCATCGGCCTGGAGGAAACAAGATAAAACATCAGCTTCTTCGTCCTTGCATAAACATGCAAAGTTTGCTTCCTGTCCCCATCGAAGAGCAGTGACTTTCCTACCCTCCAGCTTTGAGCTGACTACAGCCAGAAATGCCCTAATGAGATGTCTCCACGGCGAGGAAAAGGGAGAAAAACGGCTTAAGTGCCAATCTCCTCCTTTTATTTTATTTTCGCAGAACGCTTCAGAGTTCTCTTCTTCAAGCCTCGACCACTCACCATTCTCTCTACTGACAGGCAGGCGCTTCCACGCCACTACCCAAGTGCGTTATGCAAAGTAGCATTAACTGCCCTGCTGAAAACCATCCTCCTTTCCTTGAAAATACAAACCACGACTTTGCTTAGGAGATCCTTATGGACAACACATTTCTATGTCTTTCTTTTCTTTTCCTTCAACCCGGCTTTGTTCGAATGAATAATACAACCTGTTCTCATCTTCCCGAAAACTGTCTTAGTCTTTTGTGTTCCCTCAGCTCATCTCAACTGCGCACAGCTCTTCGTTTACCTTGCAGTCTGTACAAGAGAAATCCTCTGAGACTTTCTTTGCAACGTCTGATCTGCCCACGTCCAGGCTTATCGTGTTTCAAGTTAAAGCACTGCAAGTTAGACTCGAAACGATCGAAGTTTCATAGTCTCAATTTTTCGTTCGTTTCAATCTTATTCAGCCACAAATAATAATGAATAACCAACCTTACTCATACTTACTAAATTCTCCCTCTAACAGCTCTCCTCCCTCCCTCCCCTCCCCCTCCGCTGACCTTTTGAAAGCCACCTATCAGAAATTCCTACTAAAAGAGACGCCCATTCAAAAATGTTCAAAAGAAAGCAGAACATCTGAGATTGAAATTCGCAAACCTAAAAAAGCAATCGAATTGAAAGAGAAATATCGAATATTTAATACGTTTAAATTTCTAATAACGCTGTTCTTTATTTCTATGAGAATTTTGCCACTGAAAACAAAAAAAAAATGCCAATGAATTTTTAACAAACGAAAAACGATGTCTGCGCTGCGGCATCGAAAAGACGTCTGCCTATGCTTTTTGCCAAGCACGACAGATCGCGATACGCAACACCACTCTAGAACACGCACTGATCAATGGCCATTAAACCCATCATTTCACAACGAAAATCAAGAAAAATGAACCCACCAGACTCAATCGTTTCGAGCGTGTCGTCGTCCGACTGTACTCCACTTTCGTTAGTTGCAGTCTTCTCGCTTTCGCGCTCGTCCAGGATGCGTCGAAAGACTGTTTCTCGAAAAAGTTGTAACTCCTCAATACAAAATTCGCATTCAATGAAAAGCACAAAAACGACTCTCCAAACTTACAAAGAAAAACAACTCTGTTCAACGGTAATTTGCAAGAAACGCTGAATTATCACATACCGAGTACAAATTGAACAGCTAGAAAAGATAGAGGGCTTTGAGGGAGATGGGGGAGGTGGAGGAGGAAGAGGACGAGAGAGCAGGATTTTAACTCCTCACATGGCGACTCGGATCCCAAAGGCTCCTTTAGCCGACCTGGCAACTTCAGTTCGAACATCTGTCACAAACTCAGCGACGCATTAAGTAAAATAATTCTACTTTTTATTCAACTTTGTGGCAGACATGAACAGCCGCTAGAAGCGCCATTTTTACAAGAACACTATTCGTAATCAAAGAGGTAGGCTGAAATAGACTAGCATACAACCATCATCAACCCGACTTTACCCAGAACAAGACATATGTAGGTTACACGCGGTGCGTGAATAACCAAAATCGCATTTATCCTCACCCTACAAAACCTAACATTTATCCTCAATCTACAAAACCTATGTTCGCCCAATAAATTGACAGCGAAACAATTGATGCGAAGAACAATTTGGCAGATGAAAATTGATAGCAAATTTCTATTAATCACTGATTGCCATCGACCCCACTATTCCGCACTGCGCAAGCAGCACATACTAGTATGCATAAGCTTTTATAAATCGCATTTAGACGAAGATGAGATAGACTGAAAACGAAAATTAGATGAATGCATGAAGTGAAACATTACAGACGTTCCAGTTGCTGGTCATATCTCCATATGGCATGCCGAGGTATGCAATGTTTCTTGACCGCATCGAACCATTCATATTTTTGCCCAGTCAATTAATCGCACAATTATTTCGTTAAAAATTCAACCGTACACATGGATCAAAGCCTTTAGCCATCCAGCAAGTTCCAAACTGACCATGTAAAAATTGTGTGCTAAATAGGACCCTTTGGCACGACACGAATCCTTCCTTATTTGCAGCGAAAAATCGAGAAACAAAGTGATGGCATGCTTGAATACGCCACACACACACATACATACACACATGCATACAAAGAGGAAAAAATAGACAAGCAAGGGGAACCTAGCGGTTGAAGACCGTTCTACACATTAAAGATTATTACAAAAAACGACTGAGCCTACTCACTCTGCTGTCGATTCTCGATTTCGTTCGATGGTAAATTGAAGCGATAACTGAGCTAATGAATCAAAAATTAAGAAAAACGCAGTTTTAAGAACTTCAGAGAGAGCAGACATGTGTTTTTAATCGCTTGGATGAGAACGACGACAAACGATATGTACTCATCGCTGCCCATGGACCGGTGATTTAACAAAGCTTCTCGAGAAGTGATGCATACATGGTAAGTGTAGTCAGCGTCTCGTTCGATCTGTTTCATAAGGACGGTGTCTTCGGAAGTGGTCGAAATGAGAGGGGTGGTTGAGCTGGGGGCCGCAGGAGTTGTAGCGACTGTGCTGACTGTTGATCGAAAGAAGGTACTGGACGACGAGCTCGCCGAATCGCGTCGTTCCGCATTCACCGCTGGTGCAATAAGCTGCTGACTACTTTGACTACTCGTTAGACCATCTGCCTTCTCAGCTGCCTTCTGCAACCAATCTAACTATATTCGTCTACATATTCAATCAACTTACATACTCTATTTCCTTCAGCATAATTTCTATCCCCATCCCCCTCCTTGAACTGAAGCCCACCTCTAGCAGCTTTCGCTGAAGCACTCTGAAAAGCTGAATTCCCCTTCCCGATCACTGCGAAAAACAAGCTCAGACCATTATTCAAGAAAATACGGCACTTTCATATTTACCGCATTTGTCAATTCATCTTGCTGTAAACGTTGTCAATTCATCTTTCATTATTTGAACAGCAACAACGCTTTCTCCAAGCTAAACACACCTCATCGGTGCTCGTTAGGTCTTCATTTACGTAGTTGTCTTAATCAACCCAGAACGGTTGCGACACGAATAAATATTACGACTGTACTCTATGGACCACAATTAACCTCCCTACGGACAAACGCTTCATGACTGAACTGGACAGCAAGAACAGGAAAGCGGAACACCTACCAACCCCACAACCAATTTCGTGCCCCTCCCCCAGCCCCCTTCCCCCAGGCGGCCTTCCATCAGAACGTTACTTGCCATACAACATGTGTACTTGATTCTTCCCTCAAAAAAAAAACCGCCCGAACCATCATCAAACGAACACGATTTCTGAAAACAGTATTGCAACTGTCAATTCTATGTGAGTCGCAAAGAAGCGAACAAAGACAATGCGACAAACAAGCAACCTTTGCGCTAGCTGCTTCAACGTGCGCCAAAAGCCTTCTTCTGTAAGCGCGACAGTACGCATTCATGTGGCGTGCGCGCATCAGTGCAAACTGCCACGTACGCCTAGCACTCTTCTGCTTCGTCTCGTCTTGAACTCGATTGTATGCGAACGTCCACCACTCCTTAGCACTATAAACAAAAATTCGTCGCTGAAAACCTCATTGCAGAACTCCAGCTGCATTCTCCGAATGCAATAATTCTTCAATACCGTTCGCGTGAATGATTTTTACTCCAAAAAAAAAACATTGCTCTGCGGCGAACTCCAAATGATCGCCTTATAATCACACCTTATTGCACTCTCTCTACACCTCCACTTCTGATACTGCGATGAGTCATTTTCTGATTTGGCAGTAAGCTAATATCCTTCACGCCCTATCGTGCGATGAATAAGTTCAGAGAATGATCGCGTAGCCACATTTGCCATTTTAAAGGATAAACCAGAGGAAGGGTGAAGGCGACTAGCTTGTTCACTTTCTTGCAAAACCTGCACTATCAAACAACATTTAACGGACAGCCGAGCGGAGGACATTCTCTTGTGTTGAAATTTTCAGATACACGTTTCCACTTGCGTCCTTCTCAATCACGACAACTTACTTGTCACCAACAGTGACCAGTGGCCTCCATTTCCTGTGCTGCCTAGCACGCTCATATCTGGCCCACTCTCTTCCCAACAATCGCATTTCGGCCATTTGTCGCTTCGACAACTCGATCACCACTTGTTCCGGTCGAATATCGAACTAAAGCTAAGCCTTCTTTATCATCGTCTTTTCTACTCAGCGTTTAGCATTAAGCTAAAAAAGATTCTACTGAAACTAGGTGCCAATATTTTTATAAAATCTTTTTTTTAAAGTTGGCGACCTTGAGACTGTTTATTTCTGACACACTGATTTGCCACTAATCTCCTACAACCACAAAAAGATGCGTATAAAGGACTAAATCGTGCATATGGTGAGTGCAAAATATGAAGTGTCATGTAAAGTTCTTATTTTCAAATATTTCTACTGGTTAAACCATTAATTGTGGCAATATACCAGAATAAAAAATATTACATACCCCTTAAGCCGACAACATACGGTCGCGTGGAGCTTAAATCAGCCCTCTTCCAATCGTTTTCTTAGGCTGTGTGGTTTCCCATTCAAAGAAAATTCCTTCGAGAACGCTTTCCCAGCCCTTTTTAAGCACACTGATCTTCTTTTCTCACTTTTCATTCAGTCAGTAGCGACTTAGCACACACTATTGCTTCTGCACATTCTTGGTGTTTTGATCCGTTTGAACCTAATGCACTTTCCAAAATACTTCCCCTCTGGAGAACATAACCTGACCGTGTTCCTCCGGCTAAAAAACGAAGGTAAATGACTTGTTAAATTCTCTTTGCCTACATACGGCGACTGATCGTGCGTTTATGAGAGCCTTGCTTACTGCATTTCTTGGTTTCTCATAACAAAAATGATCCGCTGGATTCGTCTCCAGCTGGAGGTGACCTTTCTTTCAAAAGTTCCTATACGACCAATCTGATTCACGACAAAGTGGGGTTTCCCCTATCTTTCTTGCTGTTCCACTTTATCGACTATGCAAAAGCCGTGCTAAGCTTGTCGTTTGGTTCATCTCAAATCAGGAAAGTCCCATTTTCTATATGAAACATTTGTATGAGCAACCTGGAACCTGTCACACAGGGCCTACCATTTTCGCTTTGATTTTGGATTTTCAGAGGAAAGACAGCTGGGTGAAAGAATGAATGCATAAATGACTGGCAGATCGCGTCGGCGGCTGAACGAAGATGCGTGACTGGGCACACCCTATGAAAAATATTCCATTTCACATAACACCCACGTGCCCGCATCACCAAATCGAACTCTCTTTTTTTCCGGTGCAACATCACTGCATGCGTCTCCGAGACGAATACGAGTACGTCTCTACATCACTTCTCAATTTGAAAAAAGTACTGGTGTGCTAATGCATATTTATATAACGTACGTAATACTTGCTTCTCAGAGATGCTGCCGTCATACACAAGCTCAGTGTGAACTCAGCTTCACCAATTCTGCGCCGTTCTCTTTCTTCTTCCTCTCCATTCACTCTGTTTTCTCGTTTCTATCTGAGCTGGCTGCGATCTCGCGATCGCTCCCCAACTGGAAGGTGGGGGGTGGGTTTTGCTCTTGGGTTGCCACGTTTATGACTTAACTAGTCAGAACGTCGGCTTTACTGATATCTTCCACACGGCTTTCGCCATCGCCACAGTTTTAACTGGCACCAGTATTTGGAACTATCCCCTATATGCTACAGAGAATTCAACGTTCTCAGCTGACTCGATCCTGTGCAATCAACTAGATCAGCAACTGGTTAAACACACCAAGTGGCAACGGTGCGTTGTGAATCGGGAAGTTACAAAAAATACAGAATGCGAAATGAACATAACGTTTCGAACCAGCAGGTCTTCAGGTCCTCCATCAGCGGACCGTATTCTAAATGCCCATCAGTTATACGACAATGCGAAACAAGCGAACGGCACAAAAACAAGCCTTAAATCTGGGTACAGCTGGGTGCGACTTCAGCGGGAATTTACTCGTGTTCTTTTCCATATACATGTGGGCACTGAATGGCTGCAGTATATATTTATTGTCCTTGTTTACTTCGGGAGCCAGCGATGCCTGCAAGCCGAGAAGATGCATGTAACGGGTACAATTTAGCCAGTGAAAATCACTGAACCTTAAATGGAACTAATCAAACAATCGAGCGTTAACAGACTCTGTCAGTTCTGACAAATAATTTAGAAAATTAACGTTTTCTATTATGGCACGCTATGCACACACATATAAACATTAATTTCACTTTTCTACGTTCCTGTGTGTCCGATTCTTGTGCAAGAAATCTGTACAATTTATTTACATGTAAGAGTGAATTGAGCTGATTATTTCAAAGGGAGGCGAAAGAAACAAGCAAAAAAAGTTGAGGTTGCGCACTTTCACTCAAAGCGAGACTTGCGCTGCCTGCGCGGGTCTTGTTTAGAATTATGACTGGTACAACCTCTGACCTTATCCAAGACAGGGTTGGAAGCACTGGTCATAACTACAACTAACACTGGCGCAACATGCGTTCATATTTGAGGTAAGGCTCACGTTGCCCGTGAAGACCTTACTTAGTTCTATGACTGGCGCAATTCCTACTCCCCTTTCAAGATAAGCGCAAAATATCTAGAGCTTAGGCTTGTCCAACCTACGTCACCCCTCTTTCACGCTTAAGCTACCATAATCAGCACCAGTCAGCGCATCCCATCGTTATTCGTAAATCTTAAGCGCATTTGCTCCCTTAAAAATACAGCCGATTTTTGTTTTCAGGTTCGTGCGCTACAAGAATAGCTCGACAATCAGAAACTTCGTAACAGTACTAAAACAACTTCACGGAGCGGACTGTATGGTCACAACTGTGTATCTTCCGACAACCAAATCCATCAACAATGCGCCTAAGAAACAAAACGCGTGGTTAAAAACACAGAAATATACTCATACAAGAAGCGGGTCTGACTTTCCAAGTCTATAAATAAGGACTTAATTTGAATTGTAAATATTAGAAGCACCTAACCACCGACCTGCAAATCTTTGTACGAAGCAATATCGCCTGACTTCTTCTGGCCGCAATTCCAGTAAACCGAAAGTCCTCCAATTTCAAGTTTCTTGAAAACGCTAGCGCCCTCCCGCGGCTGCATATAACCCGATTTCTGCAAATACACCAAATTACGCGTTCGAAAAAAGCAGATACAGAACGATCCGCTGATACGTGAAATATTCATTTTCTCTTTATCAAGGACTTCTCTACATCACACTATTTTAAAAAGCCACACCCCACAGGTCAAGATATTACACAATAATCTACGTTTGCTTAAAGTTTACTTTAACTATGCTACAATATGCCTGGAGTACTGCACCTTTCAGAAGGACCCATGGAAAATGCAATGCACCCTAGCCTCTCCACAACTTCGCAACTCTAGCCTTTCAGTAAAATTTTTGAACCTAGCCTTTCAGTAAAATTTCCAGATGCCACTTTCACCAGACAGGAGCAACAACATGAGATATTACATATTAACTTCTGTTATTATGATCAACTGCAGTGAACTACTGCTGCTGCTATCTTTTAGAAATTACTACCTATCATGTCCATGGAAATGAACGATTGCTTATATTTACCTCAAAAAGGTGTGGAGCTCCGAGGGTACCCATGCATGGTTACGGCAGTTATTTTACAAAATAAAAACAGACAACAATGTTAAGGATTTGACAGTGTGGAGTACGGTCGAGTAAGCGCGGGGAGAACGAGAGGTTTCGAGTGCACGACACAAGCGCAAAGGAATAATGGAAGTTACAAAAAAAACATCAAAATGTACCCAGTGGGAGTCGGTAGTATGGACGCTGACTTTGTGGATGCGAACACCACAGCAGAACGGTGTCCCTCCGAGCGTGACTTCGTCCTCGTAACGAATATGCACGTTGCTGAGAATCAACTGAAATCAGTTACCAACGCATGCTTAAACGTTTGAATCCAATCAACGCCGACTGCGCATTTAAGCGCGCAATAGGTATGTGATGTGAAAGCGGAATTAAATCTGAAGAAGAGGTTGCGCGACATCACGTCCCCAAGGGTAGATGGGCAGGCAGAGGAGGGTGTAACATGGAGAAAGGTGGCCGCATTCTTTGAATGCCTCCACCTTTCTCCCTGTTCTTCATCCTCTCATCTATCTCATTTCCTCCTTTCTCCCCACCTCTCACTGGTAGTGGATCTCACCACTACATGTGCGCCGGACCGCCTTTGATGATATGCTGTCAAAGGTACGGCAACACCGTCATACGAAACGTAGGAAACCTGAAGTGGCTGCACGCGCCAAAAAGAAAGCTGACAAGATTGAACACGATGGAAATCATGTATTCAGTTATCTCTCGAAAAAAAAAACAATACTCTGCAACCTTAAATAAATGCCCTTTCACGACGTAATGCCTAACCTTAGACATATTATAAAGTTATGCACTGGCAAACAATTCGACTAAACTTCAATAAAAATTTCTCACGCTCGATCTGGACGGGCATATCACCTTGCAATTTCCGGTCCTTCAGCGCCACCGGTCCATAACCACATTTTCTTTTTTCGTCTATTTTATAGTTTTCTTTTTTATTGCACCCTTCCCTCTTCGGTAAAGGATTTTAAGATTTAAGCCACTTGTGCCTTCAGCAACTTGCGATACCACACTATCTCCGCAGAGGGATGGTGCCCTCATCTATGCTCCCCAGTATCGTCCCTACCCTGTACTACTCCTCTCGAGAAAAGCAAACAGGTGTATTTTGGAGCATTTTTCATGGAAAAAATATAAACAAATGAAGAGAAGAACAGAAAACGCGACCAAGATGGGTTTCTGAACCTGTATGTTATTGACGACGGCAGCCACTAGCGATGCGCCCCACCAGCTTTGCTGCACCCTATCGTCTTCTGTTGACAGCCCGGCGTTCAAGAGCAGCTGTCTCTAAAATTCAGAAAACTATGCTGTATATTGAAAGCGCAACTTGAAACATACCAAAACATTCACTTATTTCTAGCATATCGTTTAGAACCAATCATTTAGAATCACCACTGACAAACCAGAATATTATCCGCCCTGTCGTAATCCCATCCCAATTTTTCTAACTTTGCTTTTGCCTTCCTTTCCCCGCCTGCTTTTCTTTGCATGAAACTTCCCAGCTCGCTTGCCCGTCTCCTCCTCACGTCTCTTTTCTCCCGTCTGCTTCGCCCAAAAATTACAGCATTCGCCGCTCTCAGCACTTTTACCTGCAGCCATTTAGGCGCGACAATACATTGAACTATAAATTACTGAGGCAAGTTTTAACTTTCATTACAGATGCTCCCCAATTATGATGGTTCGAGCTACGACATTTCGAACTCACGATGACGATACTGATAAGGCAAAATTGCAAACATATTTTAAGTTTCCCGCAGAAAGCAAAACGTGACACCGTACGCGGTATGATAAGTTGGAAGCGATGTCGGGATGTACGCGTCTCCCGCCTTGTGAGATGCCAGTGCACAGCACAACTCCATACTGATCAACATTCTATCAGACTCATGGGTAGGCAAAGCCAGTTTCCGACTTATGATATTTTCAAATTACGATGGGGCTGTCGTAGCGCATCTTCATCGTAACTTGAGGACTACCTGCAGAGCGCTTCTACTAAATCCCCTATAAGAAATCTCCTGACTTCGAGTTATCTATGCAGTTTCCCCAACATTTACATGGTCCCATCAACAGCGCGTTTCAAGCCATACAAAACAGAAAAAAATCCTGAAGCTCCGAACCGAAACCTGATTTTTAGAAGCTAGCAACCGAAGCCAACCTTTCCGTTCTCCCTATGGCGCGAAGCGGAGCTGAATCAATGGGCCACAGCTCTGAATCACTGCTAGGGATAAAATACACAACCAAAAATAACTAGGCGGAGATAAAAAAGCAGGTCAAAGCATTTCCTCTCCGGTACCAAAAATCGCTACCAATTTCTTGCCTCCACCCTGCTACATTCGCCCTGCACCCTATACCTTTATAAACGATTAGCGCCTTACAGCAGACCGACAAAGAAAGCACAACAATAAAGAAACTCACTCTGTGAAACTTCTCCAATTCCTCGAGCTGTTGCTCCCTTTTGGACTGCTCATAGAGCTCGACTGCCTCGACGTCGTATTTGCCAGTAGGGGCTGGTTCAAGAAGGACGAGCAAGTCGCTCATCTTGATCACCCAAGGCTCACTCCTGATGTGCGTTAATGGCACTGACAGTGTCAATTTGCCTAACAAACCAGATTTCACCTAGAAAAAAAACCGTCGGCAAACGATCATTCATGGCCAAGAAAAAACTTTTCAGGAGATTTTCGAGTTCATTTTTAAGCCTCTCAGGACCTTCGAACACGAAAATCTGAAACATTTCTCGAGCTGAATTGGGATCTAGGAGAGCGGAATGGCACTCTAATATGCACCTCCCCAGCACACATTTTAAAGGCCCATTTCACTGGCCTGCTTACTACTGCAAAATTCACAACGCTACTATCTGCGGTTACGGTGACTGCTGTGAGCCAATGTACTTCTCCTGCGTCACTGCACAGCAAAAAAGATGGGACACAGCGTAACGTTGCCTGTTGTCACGAATTTCCCGTGGAACTTTCGCGAAGTTGGGTTACGCATCGCTGCTAAGGTGAGATCTTTTATGGTAGGTGAAAGCGAAACTGCTAAAAGAAAACCGTGGAGGTTTATGTGAACAAAGATAATAAACCTAAGATATTTATATTGACGTGCATTTGTCCCTGGCAGAGAGCAACGCTTCATCACGCTGACTGGGACTGGGTTCCGAACAAGCAGTGACACATTTATACGACCCCTCACTGGTCATTAATGCATTAGATGCTGAAGCAGAGTACCGCTCCGCAGAACTGCGAGTAACGTGAAACGATATCAGCGGTCAGCTTCGTACAATGACTGGCTGACAGCTTCTCAAAGATCGTTGACAACCTCAATTTAAACGTATTCCTAAACTTGTTTTCCAACCTATCAGAGGATAATGTTGAGTGGCAAATAAGAAGCCGTTGTTGGCGATCAGTGAGAATCTCAAAAATGTCGTGTGGGACAGGTTTAACGTGAACCTATATGATGGATAGCTTTCATTTTTCACGTCCACCGCATTTATATCGTGATTTTTACGCTCATTTTAATCCCCTTAACAACTTCAAAGTGATGCTTCATCCCGATCAATTTTAACATCAGCACGTCAGAAAGGCAACATATTGCGCTAATATCACGTGTTTAAATAACGTGAAAGTGGGATGTTAAGAATTGATACACAAAGAAGTCAGTGAACTTGCGACAGGAAAGAAACATATTACAACACGCTTTTTCCTTTGATCACAACATTACCTGGAGCAAAAAAAAAAACTCTCCACACCAAAAAAACAATCGCTTGATTTAATCAGAACTTGAACAAATCTTTCACAAAGAAAGTCATCCCTTTACAAACAAAAAAAACTATAGGGATTAAAATACAAGTCCGCACGTTTACGTAGGTGACATTAGGGCAATCGTATGCAACAGTTTGAGCATAAAAACTAACCTGGAGTGGAACATCCAATTTACGCAGAGCCGTTTTCTTCAGCGGAACATTTTCCAACTCCACCTGCCCTAAAAAGAGACATCTTGTCGTCGACCGCCTTCACAAAGCAAAAAAAGGTATAAAGCAACCTTAAATTAACAAAATATATTGCCCAGCAGCAACTAATATATATTTAAGACTACGATCGAGAGCTTTGAGAAGGCATTTTGAAAAAAAACGCCATCAAGGATGATCATCAACTGGAAGCTACTACCACTGAAACTTTCCGCCGTTATATTAATGTTTTTTTTAACGAAAAAAAAATTATGCTGCAGATAACAGAGATGAAGGTAAAGCAAGCTGTGGCCTCTCATAACGATTTTTGTGTTGCGTTCTTCGCATGCATTGTGCCCACCGTACTTTACGCATACTCAAGCTCTACGCCACTGCCAAAGTGCTCCATCATGCTAGTGGTTGGTCGATCTATTTTAAATAGCGGACTGCGTTAAAAATTATTAGGAACATTAAGAAACACACCCGATGACTTCGAAGTACGCCAAAAACAAATACCTCCCCTCCCCCCTGTTCAACGTTAAAGAAGGCAAATCAATGGTTAACATTATCAAATACAGCGCTCATCATTCCGCTACCGCTTGAGATATGGAAAGGCATCAGAGCTTGCAATAAAGTTCTGGAAATTTCTTTTCCGCCTTTAGAAAATTTTTT
>JPKZ01001642.1:8679-36747 GCA_000803305.1 Toxocara canis
GTCCTCCCCCCCCCCCCCCCCCCTTTGGAACTCTGCTTGCATCATCCAAGAAAAAGCGACCCTTCCTTTACGGTTCGGCAAAATGTTGCAAAAGTGTGGCGTCGCATGCGGGCAATCTCCAAGCAATTACTGACCCTTCGCATGCGAGGACTCTCTAAGCAACCAGTGAATGCCGCTGCAATCACAATGTTCCATACCGTAATATCCGGCAAGGAAGTACTGAAAGGCTTTATTCACATTCGTCAATACAACAACAGAGTTGGAATGAAGCAATTGTACAGCATAAAAAAAGACAACCAAAGGGCAGAGACAAAATGATAAACTGCGGTGAACACAGACTTGATTATACCTACCTCATGTTTGTTGGATCGCGTGATACGTAACTAATACATCAAAAATTTCCTTCTTTATCATTCAACCAGCTTACCGGTTTGACGGCACCAAAGGTACCAAGTATGTGCATTAATAAGTCAACGCTACATGTTGAGTTTTTATAGTCACGAAAATACTTCCATCCTATAGTACCGTATTGGATAACGCATCTCTTAATCTAAACTTCCCACTAGATTAAACGAGCTTGAGTATGTGGACAAAATATCGTCCGTAAGCGGATAATCACGTATCTCGCACCGTAAACCCATGAACTTAATGTCGTTTATTCCCGACTTCTGCCAACATATCAACCATTCGCAAAAGAGCTGGATTTTATCCAAATTCCTGGTCAGCCACCATGATAAACGGACATTTCTATAAACACATCCGACACTTTCTCGTTTCTTAGAACTATAAAAAACTGAATTCAAAAACTTGAAAGAAACACTCTTCTTCAGAGTAAACACACTTGAATCCAAAACTGTTTCAGTCAAAAACGTTAGCCACTATGTGGATCAAGCGTGTCTCTCAAGAAACCAATCAACGGTCTCCTTCAAAAACACTGCGAAAAGGGAATAAACAATAAAGTATCACAAATATAAATTTGCAAAAAACAAATGAACTGAACATGACTAACGCACTGTCCTAGCAGAGCCTAGAGTATAAAATAAGATGGAAAACATCAGCACAACTGGGAAAAAACATAAACGGTTTTTACAATGATCTTAATGCACAAAACAAAACACGACGAACGTGAAATGCATTAAGCACCACACTAAAACGGGCAAACAACAAAACAATTATGCACAGCATTAATGAGGCCCACAATCGAAGCCAGCAAAAGAAGTGGCAATATGAATGAAACGACACTAATATTCAACCTCATTCCTTTGCATGCCCTTTTTCCTCTTACCGAATATACGACGTTAAAGCGTCGACAGATCGGCGCATGAAACAAGTAGCATAGCTCAGACCTCCCATTAAAAAACACCGTTCTTCTACAACCTCTGAGCACAGGCCGTCCATCGCCGTAATGGTCACATAGGCGGTACCTAATCTGTAACCCCAATTTGTACTTACGAAAACGACTAGTTGTCAAACAGGCAGAGAACAGTTACCAATAAAGTAAATGATTAGAAAAAGCAAAGGCAACACGCATTCGACAATGCGACAACCGTCGTCAGCAAGGCGACGGCGAGGTGAACAGTCGTAAAAGTGTGCGAAACAAGTAAATGAGTTCGGCCTGAAGACGCGATTCCATGACCATTAACAGAACGTGCACCTGAAAAAAATCCACCTACATATAAAAGATTTTCGAATTTTAACCACTGGCGCTATAGATACTTTCATTTAGCATTTTAGAGCGAATCGGATTGCTTGAAGAAGTGATAAAAAGCCTATAAAATTTTCTTAACACTGATTAAACATCTGCCATAATTTTCAAGATGCACATAATTTCTGCCAAAAATTTCTCGACATCTTTTAAACCGTCTAGCCTTTTTTTTTCGAGAAATGAATGGCCACACAGCTATCTCTGCTTGAGGAAAGAGAAACCTTTTCGGAGGGCTGGAAGTCGACCATGACGGACTGCCTAAGGGAGGCAGTAGTCTTGTCGGGGAAGCAGCAAATTGTCTTGATGAATGTCTTCATTTCTCGACTTAACATCATATTCACCTCGCCATAGTTATAATCGTCATGTCGAATGCCTGTAACAACAAATCCCAATAACTTCCACGGTATTTATTGCCAACGTGCTGCCCTTAATAAACCAACCAGAAAGCACGCCGCATTCTTCCACAGTGATAGCTCGCTGCAATATATCAGATGCCTGCTCCCTGCAGGAATCCATTTATCAACAACTATTTTCGCATTTTTACGTACGCAGTCAACCAGGGAAAAATTCTGGATATATGCTTTGCATTTTTCCGTCTTTATCGCCATCCATAAAATACCACTCTTCAATTTGCAAGCGCTGGTACTTCTCAATGGAATCCGAAAATGGGATCCCTGACTCGCAATCACAAAATAAGGAACACCCTAACGTCTTTAGACCAGTAAAATTACTTGCAACGATTAGCATAGCAAAGTTTGCAAAAATTCGCAACACCATATTTTTCTCTCCCTCCCTTCACATTCGTGGCTTATCTATCTCCTCTTTCGCACACAAACAGTTTAAGTGTTCCAGCAAAACTTTGGCTTACCATATAAAGAGTGAATATACATCCATATAGCTGTACGATACTTGCTTGTATCCACATCGCTATACCCGCCCATACTGAAAAAAAAAAGCGTCTGCTTAATGACAGCTTCATTTAATAGTCATTATTCAGAGAAAATCGAGAACGCTTTTCAGCTTGCGTCTAATTTTCGAAATGCATTGAATGCATTGTTCAAATGCTCTGTTCGAATGAGGTAAAGACTGTTCTACATACAACAACGACCAAACCCGACAGTGCTTTCAAACTATGTTCGCTGGCCTTCTCAAATGAAACACCCGCAGTCACGGTATTCAAATCTTTTTACACGTAACCAACCACCGAAATCCAAACAAATTGTTCCTCACCAAAAAAACTTGCCAACATCTGTCCAATTTTCGTAATTGCTTTTCAAATCGTAGCTTATTTCATTTCACTTTCATGACACTATTTGCCTTACGGCGAGAAGAGGAATGTGAAAGAGAAAAAAGAACATCCTCGGCGTAAAAAAACCATAGCTTACACTGCGTTCATGATCGCAACAGTCACAAAAGGTACTGCTGCACTGCTGCCGTTGCGGCCAAAAGCTCACGACACAGCTTCTTGCGCTACACCGTCCACAGTACGCTTTCCCAGACTTATAAACTTTTTTGCACTTTAAATACTCCCCTAGAAAATTTATGCATTTCCAAAGACCTTCCTATAAAACCTTCGGCACTTGTAAGTACCCCTCTGGATGCAATGGTTCCAGACCTCTTTCGAAAGATTATATCATTCGACGCTAACCCATGAAACATTAAACAGGCTAACAATAGCAATCAAGCACACAGATGAATGCAGACTTCAGCCACATCATGTCTAACCAAGCAGCTCAGCTGTCCGTGAGTCTATATAGGTCTACACAAAATCCGTTCCTGAAGATTGTGAAACAGACCAAGTACAGCACAGACGAAACAGAGCACAGTAAACATAGTTTGCAAGCAGTGAACAGCCTCTAATTTCTTGTCAGTACATCCAAACCATGCACAAGCGCGCCGTCTGTGTTTGGTTAAGTTTCACCTCAAATACCTCAAATTTATACGTGATCTCAATTTTCGACCTGCTGACCAAAATGGACGAGGCGGGTGGCGTAATGCCCAATACCGCAACACCGGCCAGGAAACCCACTTATAATAACATCAGCGAAAATGAATTAGCTAGCTAATTGATTGACGCTCTTTGCATACAGCAACCAATTTAATGCCATCTACCAGGAATGCCAAACATCGAACGGTTGCTCTGAGAGTTCTAAACAGAGATCCGGAACACGATATCCGCTCACTTTTAAAGAGCGATGCGAGCTGCAAAATTTTGTAAGGAACATTAAGCAGACCTCAAAAATTCGGATTCGTCTCACCTCGTATTGCAGATATTTTCAAGCCAACGACTGGGAAACAAGTTTTACTGCAAGCGCGCAGCGTTTAAAGAAGGCCTCATCAGTAATTTTTTTCCTTTTATCCCTTTCTAGTGCTTCCTGTTTCCCCTCGCTTCTGAAATTATACGCGTGCGTGTGCATATATCCTAGTTAGCCAACCTTCAAAATTCTGCCCCAGCGAGAATTGCCGAATTACCCCGAGCGGCTCGATTTACTCATTGTTACACGCCAACGTCCTAAGAGAAAGAAGCTACTAAAAACTTATGCAAACGAAACACTCCCACAACGAACGGACGGAAAGACCAGAAAGAAGAAAGTCCGAAAGATGCTATGCGGAATAACACGACGTTGTGAAAATGGCACGCTGCGTCCACCCGCTCCAATCTCAGGGCATGCTTACAGCCAAACGACGACGATGCATATAAAGCACATTTCGTTTGGCATTACAGAAGGCTAAAAAAAGGAGGAAGAGAGAGCGAGAGAGAACTAACGTGAAATAAGTGAGATTTTGAGTGAGCGTAAACTTTTTGTCGAGGATATCAGCCATCTCGTTATACAGTTCATCCACACAGCTATAGCCTTGGTCTTCCCACGAGAGATCCTGAAAAAATTTACTCAAACACTATAAGTTTTACAATAGTCACGTCTCCTCTCATTAAAGACAGTCATAAATGCAGTCACTTCTTCCTCATCCTCTACCACCTTCCTCAATTTACGGACACTAAATTCTAGAATGCGTAGCCAAAAGAACGTTAAAACCATCACATTTTCAATTCGTCAACAAGAGAATTTGAAAGCAGAAAATTCCTATGGAATTACAGTTGTTGAAATCGACTCAAACAAAACAAACAGCTGAAGGCGATAAGGGTACGGTCGAACATTTTCAACGACGCATTCAGAACAACAGTTATATATACTACAGTACCAATTCAGGGTAAATGATGAAACAAAAACCACAATTACGAAGAAGCTTCGAAGAGGTAAACTGCGGCTGAAAAGTGATGAGCACGTGATTGCGATTAAAAATGATGCAAGTAAATAAATTTTAAAAAATTACATGAATTTTGTGGGTCCTCGCTGTGCCGTTCCGGGCACAGAGCGCAAAGTCGATGTAGCTGAATCGCAGATCCCTTGCATAAAGAGAGGCAGTTTCATCATTTGCATTCCCGGCTGTTCTGCACGCTACAACGCCCATCGCAGTACCTAAGGGTTAATAAATCGCTTTTCAGGATCGGAATGAAAGTATCGATACGCGCCAAATCAAACTTTAAGCTAATGTCGTTTATAGGCGAACCACGACATGTATTTCCTTGCCTACCCCTTTCTGCCCGCCTTTTCAGTTCATCTTCATTTGAAGGGCCATTGGTTCGTTACTTAGCCTTCCTGATTTATTTTCCTCAAAATTTGCAATATCTCTATACATCTACATTTCATAAAAACACTGAGCTAATGTCGTTTAGGTATTATATCGAGACCAGCAACAACATCGCTTAAACAAGTCTACAGCTCCCAAGAAAGCTAACTCTGCACAGAAAGTGATGTTCTCGTCAGATGCGGAGATGAGAAAGACCAAAATGTCAATAGGAAGCGAGATAAAGTTGAACGACGCTGCAACTCCAAAAAACGCAAGAACAAGGAAAACTCCACAAGGGAACCTACATTCGAGCCTCCTAGAATTAGATTTAGTAATGCCGCTTATTTCGACGAAGTAATCAAAATGATCTAAACATCTGAAAGATCTAAGTTACAAGTAATCAAAATGATCCATACATCTGAAAGATCTAAGTTACAAAGTACATATAGAACAAAAGCCTGACAAAACATAAAAAGAATTTTAAAAAATGACTTCCAACAATTGAGATTCCCTCTCATTGCTTGCCGATTAGCCACGATTCCTCTAAGACATCTGCCAGACCTGTGAAGCTACTGGAGCCTTCCAACTGGGGAAAACATCCTCCCAAATCCCCATCTAAGGTCATCCAACAAAAAAATTGGCGGCGAGTTACTGACCGGAGTTGTCTGTTTCGGAGATAGAGTCAGTAGTGTGCACTTCGAGGAAATGTCTCTGTCGTTGGAGCTCACTCAACTGCAGCTCGTGCTCACAAGCTTTGATCCCCTGGAGCTCGTGCATTCGTTTCAGCAATAGCTCCACCTCGCCTTCTTGACCATTCTCCTTCTCGCTTTGGAAACGACCTGCTGCCAGCGATTCACTGCAAGCCACATCCACTCATTCACACCCAGCGCTTTTATTTATGCATTCTTTGTGAAACTGACACAAATAATCATCTCAGATTATTTTCTGCGTTGAAATGCATGTGACTAATTTTACGATTATAAGTTAGCCATATCTGGCACACATCCACTATAACGTAGTGGCATTCAAAGTCCTTTATAATCCTTCGTTTATAATCTTCTGAACCTTTTTTAATCATGCACTGTAGAAATACTGATCGCCGAAACGTTCAGTCATATATGATCAATATTCTTTCATTTCCCTGAAAATAGCTAACAATGTAAAGTGCATTCAGGCACTATCCTAACAGACTACATTAAAGCCAACACGTACTGACAGTTCTATCAATTTTACAGCAACGAATACTTTAAAGGCATCTTCCAAGCAAGCCAGGTACTACCTGCAAACACATAAAATCTTTATTTTTTCTAAAAGTTGATCCGTTTGCTATCGTCTTTAATTAAAAACTTGCATCAGCTGTTGTTTTACACTTCCCAATAAATTAATTTAGCTTCTTGCCTTAATGCAATTAGGTAATCTCCACTGACTCTTGAGCCACATTCAATAGCATAGAGCTCCTGCAGCGCCGCTGCTATCTTCGTCATGGAGTTTCCTATTTTTATAAAATGTTGTTCGACTGAAATGTTCAAATGTTTGGCTGCAATTTCTTGCAACAAGCTTGTGAGTTCGCTTCTAGACTCACTAATATGAACACTTCAATACATAATACTACTGCTATTGTTAATGTTTATGCCAAAACAACATCTACTACGCTGGGTGCACAAAGCACTTTTTGCTGCAGTTGACAGTACAAGATCAACAAAAGTGTGACGCAAGCAAAAAATCTTGAGGAGAGATAAC
Organism: Toxocara canis; assembly: GCA_000803305.1. Taxonomy (NCBI): domain Eukaryota; kingdom Metazoa; phylum Nematoda; class Chromadorea; order Rhabditida; family Toxocaridae; genus Toxocara; species Toxocara canis. The sequence continues at coordinate 15,755 of JPKZ01001642.1, forward strand.
ACAGACATAAACCGTCTCCCCCACTCCTACCATCACCGAAAACTAAACCACCTAAAGCACCTTCATCAAAAAAACGCCTTCAACATGGAATGCTAAAAATCCAAAAGAAAAATCTGGGACAAGTTATATATCTCAAAATTTGGGCATAGCGGAAACTTAAAGGTTAAGGACATGACGAAAATAGCTAACCTGTTCAACGAAAAAAAAAAAATACAAATCACACAGAAGAACGTTTTTTGCAAATAACATAAACAAATTAATCGCAATTGCGTTACTCACAAAAATTTTCGCCATCTCAGCAAATTATCAATGCAGCTTGGGTGGGCTTCCTTTGATTCAACAACTCAACAGCGCTAAATAGAACGGATCATTTATGTTCGTTATATGCGCATGGTAGGCTGCATGCATCCACTATTCAATTTGAATGCCAACAGGGCCAATTAAGAGGGCAAAAGAGGGTAGTGGCGAACAACTTCTGTACGAATAATTTTCGAAGCGAGAAGTGGCACATGCACTTCATGTGAACTATTCAATCACTTCTGCATAAAAGTCTCTAGGAAACCAGATCTCTACAAAAAATATTACGATATATGCTAAGTGACAGATCTCGTCTATTGATCGCATCAAATTTTTTCTGAAATGCTACTTTAAACTACAACCACGGAAAGATCTAAACTCGTTAAACTGAAATAAACAATGACGCTGAGAGCGACGATGGAAAATTGTAAACATTAACCGTAACAGTGCTAAAATAATATTAACAATAAACATGACTATTACTAATAATAAATAATAAAAAACACTTCCAATACTTTCCCTGACAGAAACACAAGCATAATACAATCGCAAAAATGTCACGATAGTGAAGTCAAGTACAACTCTTATTTCACTCCTAACTAATTAATTTCTTCGCCTTAATACAACAAAGTATTCGTATTTGAATTTGTCCTCGCATAAGCTTCCTTATTTCTCTAAGAAGCTGGGGAAACAAAGCGCTCTCCGTCAACGAGAAAATGCCACATCAACATAACAAATATAGTCAAATCACCAAAATGGACTAGAAACTTTGGTTCGAATTAAGAGTATCGCAGTAACACATAACATATTCCCTTTGCCTCCCCTTTGGAGGACGCCCAACGCGAACTAAACATTTAGGATGTTTTACTAAACTAAATATCACGAAGACCAAAGCAGTAATAATAAAACACCAACAACTGTGAAGCAATAATCATTTTGGTATGGCATTACTTTGTCTCTGCCAGAGAAAAAAAAACTATTTCATGAATGTGTTCAAATAATGAACGTAAATACAGGCTTACTCAGCAGTGGTGTTCGGCTCAATGCCTCCACTGCCCAAGATAAACGAGCACAGCACATGCGTCTGAGCTAATACGATGGTCGCCTGCACCAATTCAGATAATGACCAGTTCGCCGGTGAACGACACTTTGTCAACGCCTGCAATTTCCACGCGTATTTCGCCATTTCTATTCACTCTGCAACATCACATTGATTGCAAGTTTCCCTTTTTTTTTTCACAAAAACCCCTCTAGAATAAATTATCCTTTAGGTAAGGTGTGTAATTTTACATGCAACCTTTTCGAACTTCAGGTTCCATCTACAACACCCAAGATTATAGAAATACAAGATCTCATTTCTCTACGAATGTGAAACCCCTCGTATACTAAAAATCGAAAGATTATATACAATCAGTCGGATGCATATTCATAATGATAACTTTACTATACCTTAGTTTCTACGTTGCAGATCTTTCAGATATTTTTTCCCTCCCAAACAAGTTCATTTTAGTAGTCCTTTTCCTGGCCACAGACAACAAGCACCAAACGTCGAATCTATCACCTACTGAAGTGAGCTGGAAAACACAACAAACAAACATGCATAACGCACACATCAGTAAATTTGCATGAATGCATACAACCCACATTTATACACATGGATGAAAAAATGCGGCTTCATGACATTAGTCTTTTTTTCATCGAATGATTAAAAAGCAGTTTTCCTGACGGTTGGTGTTACGCTTGAAAGAAACTGTTTTTCTTTCTCAGACAGCGTACATAAACGATCTCGTCGTTGCCATTCGTCAGTATCTATAAAATTACACATTACCACTGCCAGATATATCAGTGACCTCATGTGTGCCTAAATGGAGTTACTATAAGCTTGCCGATTAAACCTACCGTAAGATGGTCGGTAGTGATAGCCCATGGTTGATGTGCGAGCACACCGTTGAGGGCATCCATACTGCTAATTTTTAAAGGCACGTGACTAAGGCCCTTTAACCATTCTCTATTGCCGCCGAGACGTGTGAATTCGCGCCTATGCAGATTCATAAGATAGTGACAACGATGTCGACTTGCCGCCTAAAACATTTTACGATCATCCGCTTCATTCGAAACTCCAACATAAATAAGTTAGGATTTTACCAACCTTGGCTGCCATACTGTTATAACTTCTTTCACCAAAAAAACCCAGTCACAATTCTCTTCCCAAATACAACATCAGAGACGAGCTCTCGATTTCCAAAATCAGTCGCGACCTTAACTTTCCGCTGGATCGGTTTACGAGCTGATTTTCTTCCCCCTCGACTTTTTTTCTTCCTATTTCTACAACAGTCATTTTTTTTGAAACTCAGTTGTGATCTCAATTTGAAATCGAACTGCAGCCTGCGACTACCTGAGCTTAGCATCCCTCTTCCCAAGTGGAGGCGGGTGGAGGGTGGAAAGAGGGAAGAAGTACTTAGTGCTTAAATCCTACGTACTGTACTGAGGGGTTTTGTTTCTTTAATCAGCCGTGCACGGCGTTAAAAAATGAACATTTTTTAATTTAAACTTTGAACGCCGAAAATCACATGCAAAAGACTGCTGGCATCGAAAAAAACGAACAGATAAAAGTCAGGTGACCATTTAAAAAAATTAACAATTCTACCTTCGCAAAAACAATTTCTTCAAACAACAGAAAAAACGGCGGAGGTAACTGAAAAGTGAGCAGCAAATATTGACGTTACGGTCACATTACTACAATCCCCATGTAAGATTCAGCGTTGTTTCGCAACACAGCTTCTGCATATTCTCGCTTTTTTTCGCACCCTAATTACGTACTGTTTGAGTCACTTTCGATTAATGCATGCTCAAAAACAAAAAAAAAAACACCCCTATGATATCGTTGCTTCAAATTTATACGAAGCGAAAACATCCTCCCAAATGGTTGTAAAAACACGAAAACCTTTCCCGAGAAGACAGTTAAAGAGGGTGATCATCTATGCAGGTATGGTGCTTGTACACAAAAATGAAAACCCAGTCTATACGTGCGATCTGAACCTTCAACCCTCAGCTTTCTAGATAGATGCTACTACCGGCTGATACAATGCAAACGATTGTATTCGCTATTTTTGCACCTGCAATTCCTCTTCATGCAAATCAACAACCCCATTTCCACTACTTAATTTTGACAAGATGAATTTAGTTTTTTGACTGCCAGCGAATCGCTGTAAGCGAAAAACAGAATAAAAATCAGAGAACAAAAATGTTGCATCATAAAGATGCAAAAGCAATCAGGAAGTGTAACAATACCGATAATGACAACCAACATAAACACACAAAAACCAACCATAAGTGCAACGTAGTGTCTCTCGTGAGCAGCCATCGGACCACGACCATAAAACAGCTGATCGATTGCTTGATTGAAAACTCGCCGATACTTTGGATGTGAGCTTAGAAGACTGAAAACCGCAACCCCGTACAAAACCTTTTTGGAACACAGAAATTTGGCATAAATTAAGGCAATAAATTTAGGCGCGTATTCCCTCACAACTTCTGTTTAAAATTGATGCAATTTGTCTGCACAGCTAACCAATCAGCAAGGATTCCCCCTTTTTGAAACGATTATCAATCATCAACGCAATGAGGGCAAAATATTCATTTCGAAAAGGACTCGACCATTTCGTAATAATGGCACCTATCGCGAACTTTAAACGGAAACAATATTAAGCAAAACAAATAAGTGCCAAGAAAAACATAGAAGTTTTTTGTCAGAGTAATAAACAGAACAAATAATCTCAACCAGAAACGCAGAGTTCGGCTATCCCGACTAGTGGTTGTTCATTTTATAGTTTTTAATTCACTTTTAGTCACCAACTAACAAGTAAATTCGCCATTTCGAGATATTTTAATAGCACAAAAATCAAGTCATTTAGCAAAACATGAAGCAATGCAAAAGAGAAGAAAACTGACTGTTCCAAAGGCTGCCAAATGTCCGGAAGGAACACTTCAAAGTGGGCATCGTCACCATTCGAGGACATTCCTGAAAATGGTGCCGGCTCAAACACGGTTATCGAACTGCACTAACATATTTCGACCAAAGTAATACGCATAGGATAGCACTCAGCAATGGCTCACCTTTTCCGCTATGCAAAAGAATGCGTCACAGTGACCCTTCACCTTGCAAAAATGGAACCACAAAAAAACCTCTGACACAAGTATCGCTTTCATCCTATCATTTCACTGGGCCATAACTCCTAAAGGATAGGTTTGTCTACTTCACAGATACATGCTGTCACATCCTTAGTTGCAATACCTCAGCGGAACTGGAAAGCCCAGTGATATTCGCTACACTCTTCATGAGCATCGCACGGCATCACCATGGTCACGGCTTAACACGTTCACACATCGACTAAACCATCTTCCTCAATGCGCATTCAGTGTTTCTTAAAAACATCATTCATACGTACACACTGAGCTAACCAATCACAACAGCGCATTCACATATGTACACAACAAGACACGACTTTCTGCTCGCTTGTAAAGTCCCCTGATTAAGGCAATTACGCATCGCAAAAGAGACGGGCGACACAACGCTAGAGAAAAGGTAACCATTTGGTGGCTTATCATGGCGAAACAAGTACATAACATATAAAAAAGCCAACAACAAATAAGGCGCTGATATAGTGCTGAAGTTTATGGCATAACGCTGTCGCAAAACTGGTCACCATTAACGTTAGCAGCGTTGTCACAAAAGGCCTTCCTCCCAGGCAAAACTATATTACAGGACAAAAGAGAACAAACAAGTGATGTCTTCGTTTCCAAGCGTTTATCAGTTACTCAAAAAACGCACAATGCGGAATAATCAAGGTGGCCAAGCGTGCATGGAAATTACGCTTTTTACGTTTAACAAAACTAGGCGGCTAACGATTTAACGAATTTTAAAAAAAATAATATACGGCTGCGCATAGAGTAAAGATGAGACGGACGGGAACAGTCGTCATACACGACATCAACGTATCCTCCCAGCGCGAAAAAACCTCACGGAAAAGGGCGACACTGTTCTCTTCGCAGATGCGAGGAGGAGAAAGGGCGGCGGTTTTTTCCCGGTACCAAATCACAGTTTGATGCCATTCTCACGGAAGAAATTCTAACAAATCCTGTCGTTAACCAATCGCGGGTTGTAATTTTCCAAATTCTGCTCGTTTGTTCCATCTCGCGCACCGCATTTTACAGATTTCCACATGGAATAACGTACAACGAGCCTTTCTCAAAAATTATGCCAACCAACTTGCTCTCCGAGCTCAATGATTTCGTTGAAAGAATAAATTCTCTTGCTAGCCTGACACAAGCGCCCTTCTCTCGATGGTGAATCGCTTCTGTGAGCAGTATCCTACAGAAATGAAGCTATGAAAGGAGAACCTCCAGCAAGAACAACTACGTTCCGTACGTGTCACTGCGAAATACCAACAACCCAAATGTAGTCAGCGTATCGACAACTGGGACTAGCAAACTTGCCAACATAACGCATCCTAAACAACAATGCCATTCGACAAAAATCACCTCCGCCAAAAACTACTAGCTACTGCGCCATTTACACCCTCCCCCAACTCCCCCTCACGACATAAAATACACGTTCATTGGAAAGCATTGGTCTTCAGTTCGTTCAAATACAGCATCACGAAAACTCGTTGCGAAAACGAGTAACAAATATGCCAAGATATGGTTGTACCTCAATATACATCTCTTCAAATCTGTCATGAAAACACGACCGTTCTGGCTAAAATCTGAACGCCCCGGAGCATGAAACTGGAGAAACAATGATTTCGTTCGACGCAGCTGACCGATAGACTGCTTAAATTCAACAACCGCACTGCACAGCTCACTGCCTTGATTCGTCCGAAGCTCAACGAAACAGCGGAACAAGGACACCCACGAATCACCGAAAACATCACGAACAAAGCAATCTTCTTGCACAAGAACTTATACATATAGACTACACATATATAGACATCACAGCAAGCAAACCACCTCAGGGGTGAATCAATTCCGCTACCCGTAAACGACAAGCAAATAGTGTGCTGTAATATAAAGTAGATATTTCAGGCAACGACGCGGGAGTTTGAAAACAAGTTTCTGAAGCAGTGCTTAACTCATGCCAGACCAAATGTGATATCAGCCAGCGGCGATGAAAAGCTCGAGCAGAATGGCTCGAATGAGATGCCAGCTTCAGGGAATATGGGAATCCCGTAGTGTGGGAATCCCGTCCAGGGCTTCGGCTTTTGAGATAAAGTGTATTCAGCTCCGATTTCGGTCCGAACTTGGTCCCGGCTGCAGCTCCAGCATTCACGATCACATCGGTTTTACGAATGTATATTACAGCAGCTCCAGCTTCATTATTTCGGGGTAACTGGCTCCGGCTTCGGCTTCAGGTTCGTTCCTTATGGAAACCAGGCGCCGGCTCCCGCTCCGCCGTTTGGGAAGGCCAGGCTCCAACTTCGGCTTCAAGCTCCAAGATGGTTCGGAGCCACTCGGAAAATCATGGTCCCAGAATCAAAAGACGATCAGGAAGACGAATAAGGTACCGGTGATCATTTTAACACGAAATTTTCAACTTTCTTCTTTCCATTTGTGAAGCTTGGGTAAATTAGGAAAAACTGAAGACTGCAGTGGCTGAACGTTGAAAATGAGTGGAGTCTGCGGAATTTTGTTGCCGCACGACACCTAAGCGCTCTTGTCTCACAATTTCATACTACCCCTTGTTCTGTTGCCTTTCAACACCAATCCTTCTTTATGTCTTTTTGGCGTCTCGCATCACATCCTCCGAACTGTAGCAGCGTTATGCGTCGACCACATACAACGCGTCGCTGCGATGAGGAGGTTTTTTGTATTTGAAGTGACCGGAACTGATTGAAGCTGACTTATTATTGAAATGGTTTTGCCTCATTAAACTTTCTTTGAACTTCACAAACATAAAATGTGCAAATTAATCCAACTTCAATTGGTACATTTTGAATTTTCAAACTACCCCCGTGCATGCGCTTTGAAGTGCAACAAAACTTGATACGGCAAAAAAACCAAACTAGCATACTCTATTATCAGCTATATCCTTGAATTTTCAAAATGTACATTACAGATTGAAAAAATATCCTGTGCGCATCTCGACTTCGGCAACAAAATTACCCCCCTTAAATTCGATTGTCAGTCTGCATTTGTTCTGAAGGCCAACGTGCATGCGCTTTGAAGTGCAACAAAACTTGATACGGCAAAAAAACCAAACTAGCATACTCTATTATCAGCTATATCCTTGAATTTTCAAAATGTACATTACAGATTGAAAAAATATCCTGTGCGCATCTCGACTTCGGCAACAAAATTACCCCCCTTAAATTCGATTGTCAGTCTGCATTTGTTCTGAAGGCCAACGTGCATGCGCTTTGAAGTGCAACAAAACTTGATACGGCAAAAAAACCAAACTAGCATACTCTATTATCAGCTATATCCTTTGTTTGTGTCCGATTGGTTTAATAGATTCTAGAACAAAAGCCATTTTGATGTTGTGCAAAGAGATGAAGCGGGAAATGTCAGAGTAGATTTTAATGGGTGTCTGGCCCGGACGGTCACAAACGCTAACGAATAGCAGCATTGCTCGAAACGAGCATTTCAAAAGTAATGATTGCTAAGAAACAAACAAAGTAAACCTTGTTATAATTTCCCGATCTTATGAAACTCATTTCTGTACAGTTTCCACCTTTTCACCGTAGCAAAAAGCGCATTACAAGCCTGTCATATTCGAGCATATATGTATGCATATAATACATGTATATATACATGTATATACATATATATATATGTATATATGCAAGGGAATGCAAAGGCAGCTGTAGTCTCATCGATTCCAGTATCGATGCAGCTGACAACCATGCCCATGCATGACTGCTCTGACCAATTTGGGAACGCCTAGTGGTCAGCCTTCTGGCGATCTGTTGGGAAAGCAGCCGGGAATCAAACCTAGGTCTTCCTGCGTACGAAGCGGGAGCTCTACCGCTGAGCTGCTGCCCACCCATTTACATGTATGTGTATATATATATGTATATATATAAGTATAAACATATACACAGGCCACAGTAGGCCATATATATATATATATATACATATATATATACATATATATATATGGCCTGCTGTGACAAAAAAAAGAAATTGCAGAACGGTGTGAAAGGAAACTAAAAAAAAGCAGAAATACCATTCATTTCGAAGAGACGACTTTTTACAGGTGAGACATCATGTACGGAACATGCCAAAAATAGGGTGAAGAACGAAAAATTAGCAAAATTTAACCACAAAAACGTTATGATGTGGAAGAAATCAGAGAACTTTTCGTTCCTCAATATCTGTTTTCCGCACAGTTGCTCGATTAGAAAACGTTTACGAAATGTACAATCCTCGCGCGCTGTTCATTCAGCCCATCGTTTACGCCCTTTTCTTCTCTTTCTATTGTAGTAAAATTGTATGCACTTGTGTGCATATCTCTCCGATAGTTCCAATTCACCCAGTCACAGAAGTTGTCATGATGAAATCGGGCAAGCACAATGTGTGACAATGTGTAGACTGCTAAAGAAAATTGGGGACGATTCATAAATTTGCGGACGACTTCTGGCGACTAGAAAATAAACTAGTGAGACTGGTAGGTAAGTCGACGGAAAAAAACGCTTTCCATTTCATTTGATGGGACCAAAACTTGGCTCATACGATAATGCTTCAAAAAAAGGCCCGACATATGAGATTTCCTGGTGAGAAATTGGAAATTATGGGGAAACCAGCTCGAAAATTTTGGGAAGATGGGCGCCAACAGCCAAAGCGATTCTTGTCACGCGAGCATTTCACCTGACCGGCATCACTTCACAGCGTGCGCTAAGAACAACTGTTTGATCGCCGGTCGATCAGGAATGTTTTTCGAAGCCAAGCTTTTTTTGTTTGGTTTTCGACCATTCACTGATCGCATTACCATTCATCAAAGGTGTTGAACGCTTTTAATGAAGATTGCGAAAAGCGCATATCTTATTAGTTTGCTTGCGTACTCACCAACATGTCAATGTGCATCTAGCGTGCCAAAAACAGCGCTCATAAAAGTAGCAAAGTTGACACATAGAGCACGAGCCAGAAGAGCGTTTTGTCAGGCGGCTGCTTTTAAATGTCTGTATAGTGTAATCGCGCAGGGTGTTCTATTTACAATAAACTGTCAAAATACAAAGTATTATTTAGGGTGCATTGTTTTAATAGCCACAAGTGGAACGATGACGCTGTAACTAAGAAAAGCAAATAAACATTGGCAACCCCAACGCTGAAGTTGGCCGGTCGAAGGGTGTAAAAAAAATGCGGGCAGTGCTGCTCGGGATGCAGTCACGCTACAACCGCATGATCAACAGACTCACAAATCGAATTTTTCGCTTAATGAAGCAGCAGGTTTAGGTTAAGATCAAGCGATTTGGCGAAAAGAAAATTGGCATCAGAGGAAATTTCCTTCGATATTATGAAACGTTCGTACTGAGTGAGGGAATTTTACGAATACGCAGAGAAGCGAAAGTTTATTCATATTGAAATTTAGCAGCAATGAATGTAATCAGCACCGCGAAGATTTGCCGAGAACGTCTGGAATCAAAAAAGAAAAAGGGGGGAAAAACTGTTGACGCAATTCATGAGGTAAAGAAGATGGAGCAGTAAAACGCGTACAATATTCATCGCGAATAACAATAGTTATTGAAATGAGCAGCTTTTCCACTCGAAACAATCCTCATCTCCTTGCAATTCATTTAAGTTAGAAGCGGCCGCTGTCCAATCGTTCCCCTTCTTTCTGTCGTCCCTATTTCACTGCTCAGCGAGCTATAGACCTGCCTCTGAATCCTTTCACCAATGCCGTATGCATTAATTCGAGCGATAAGCATCAAAAAACGCTAACGTCAAAATGAAGAGAACGATACAAATAAGAAAGAGGAGATAGATGACTGCATTTATCAGAATAGCCACTTTTACAAACCACCTGCTAATAATGAAAATTTAATATTTCAACTCACCCGACCGCTCGTGTTCCTTTCAGTGAATGTGTTACTCAACCGGCTAATAAATTCATGTGAATTTTTTACTACCCTACAGGGGCTAGAACTTCTGCCGAGCTCGATTACTTGATTTGAAACTGGGTATGGCAAGTGATCCTAAGGTATGATTGTACCTCAACAAATTTCATATCTCTAGCTCTAGTGGTTGCCGATTTGATACAACCGGCCGGCCACACATAAAAATCAGACGAACACGTACGTACGCGTGCAGACACGACGACACCATAATGCGCTTTGTAAATAAAAGTTTACCAATGTCTAAAAAAAACAAGCTCAAACCTCCTGCTGAAACGAATGTACCCACTTGACGTCGCGCTGAAAATTTGTATTCGCTGAAAACTCACACAAATATTTCGTAGAGGTTTTTCGTGCGGCAAAAAAAATCGCTAACGGTTACTGAAGCAGTCGAAAACATTTCACTCCATAAGCTATTAATGCCGAAACAGCCTCAAAATAAAAAGCAAATTTTTTGTACCTACTGTTTTCAGTGAAAATTCGTGGAAGTGTCATGCATTTACAGGACTGTTTATGTGAATCTGTTGATCCTCTTTATGAACAGTCGAATCGTCGTCCGTTTGTTCTGAAGCTGATCAACGTCCTACCACTACACGACCAACCTTTAAAGAGCTTAAGTTGCTTATACTTATCGCCTTCTATATTCTGCAATGAAATTCGCTATGCTACCTTCATTCGTTTGCCAACTTTTCAGGTTTGTTACATTCTCATTCCAAGAGTTGTGCGGCAGTATGCAAAAAAAAAAACAAAACAAAACAAATATTAATAATTCGTGAGGAAGCTTTATCGATTTGAAAAAAAAAATTCATGCAAAACAAACCAAAGGGTTACGCTTAAATTGGAACAATCCGATCAAAGGCAAATGATGACTACGTGCAACACTCCAAGCATTAATTTGTCATCTTCATTTAGAATATTAATCGAAAAGCTGACGGTCGTAAATTGTGGGATGGATGGTGCGTTCGAACATTGCTTGCCGTCTTCGTTATAAGAACAGTTTTTAAACAATGAGAAAACACTGAAGAAGAAACTCATAGCGCTTGAGATGGCCAACAACCAGGACGAAGTTTTTATTTTGAAAACAACCTATATTCAGTTTCTATAAGAGTATTTTGAGGCGCGCTGTACAAGAAAAAAAGAGTGAAAGCAAGAAGGAATGCAAATGCGAGAGGAAAGGATGAAATTTCCTGAGAGGACGAAATAAAAGAATATATGAAGAAAGTAAAAATTGTATGTTGAAAAAAATCTTAGCATCAAAAATCATTGCAGAAACAACTACTGGAAAACAAATTGAGGTGTTCCAAACGTCTCACATGATACGTGTTTTCCGTTTCCCATAAGCACAGCGAAACAGTCTTGTAAACGTTCGAGATGCAAAACGAACAAGAGCGATCTGCGCACCAAAATCTCTTCTCGACTCAGTCAAAACACACAACTTATCTTGAGTCGAACTGGTGCCACACGAGCGACTGACTTGTTCAGCAGGTTGTTCACCAGAACCTCTCGTCGTTCGGGATGTCGACCATTTTCCCGTAATATTTACGTTCAATTTTCGAATATTCCTTGTTTCTTAACAGGGACTCGAAGGTGTGCTTTATTATGCTATAGCTTACGAAATTCTTCACCACATGAACCCAAAATTTCGTCGCCAATAAATGAAGCTGACGATAATTATCCTTCCCTTTGATCTTCTTTTCACGGCAATTTGGTTTCCACATATCATCCATATCCACAAATCCATAAAGCGTCCCCGAAATTCTGCTTAGACTCTTGCAACACTGCAAGCTATCTTCATAAAATTTCTTCGCGGCAGTTTTTCCGGTTCATGAGTTGAGACTACCAGACAGATAAACGGACACATATGCACAAACATGATACGTAACATAGGTACAGGTCGGATTGTGCAAGAGACGTTTTTGCTGTGATGAAAAGTGCACAAAAGTGAGTGGGGTGGAAAGGTGAGTTGGGAAGTTACTCGAGAATCGTTTACTAAAAAAAGCCATCCTTACTGCCACCAAAGCACTCCAGTTCTAGAAGTTTGTGTAAGCTTTTTGTTTTTCATATTTCGACGCTCATATATGACGATTCTCATAAGCTGTTGGGTGTAGTGAGTTCGTTATCCACCCGTTATATTGAATTTTGATATGGACGCATTTCTTTTAAATCGAAAAATGACAAGTCCAGTTCGCATTGGAAGGTATTCAGGAAAACTCGTAAGTAAAATTACTGAACTCAAAAAGGCTCATATCTTAATGATGTGATTGCGATGGAAAAAATGCACATGTAGACTAAAGTAAGTAAGATGAAGCATGAGCGCGCAAGCATAGCGATGCTGAAAAATCCGAAAAAAATTCCTCCAAAATACTATACGAAGTAACTTTTATTTTTCGTTCAAAAGCCGTTCAGTTAGAAGATTTGATTCGATAACAACAACGGTATAACGTATGGTAACGAAGAGTTGTTAGTGTCACTTTGGTAAGCAGTGACGGCTTCAATTTCAAGTGTATTCGTCGAAGATAATCAGAAGCTGAATACGCCTAAGCGTGCCTACTGGTTTCCATGACCATATTTCACTCAATATAATTATCGTTTAGCTAACTGCAACGGTTAATTGCGGAATTTACTCAAAATTTTTAGCAAGGTTTCGACAATTGGCCAACGTCAAATGTTGAAATGTCGAATACGTCGCTTCTTCAACGACTATTTTACTGGGACGTTACCTAAAATAAAATATGGGAATTATCGCCATTACTGATTGGGAACAAATACCATGAAAAGCTGTTTGATTGTCGCAACTCAACAGCTCGATGAACTGATCCAAAAGACGTGGAAAAACTGCATAAGAGAAATAGCTGATGCCACTACTACAGTGAAAATTGCCTAAAAAAGTTGTAAAGCCAAGAAATAACAGCAACTGGTTGCTTTTTTTTCACTAAAGCAACTGCATTGGTGACATTTTTTTGTGATTAACCTAAATTCCCTTTAGAGTACACCTTTGATGGAAGGATTTAAAAAAGAGAAAAAAATGGCATGTCGAAACAGTTAGCTTAATGTTTCTTGCAAACACCATATCGTCGAAAGCAATTTTACCGGAAAATCTATTACAACGTTACAATTGTACATTTTCGTTTGTGCCATTTCACCTGTAAACATGCTGATCTCCATACCAGACAACAAAAATGACCATGAGGAAAATCAAATTTTAGATATCGGCGACAAGGACGCTAACATTGTAAAAGAATCGCCTAAAAAATAAGACAAAACTTCGAAAAAAATTTTTGTTAAAAAATTGATGAAATCCTTCAAAAATTAATGACGTCCTTTAAAAACTGTGGTCATACATAAACGTGTGGAAAGAAGAGCTTATGAGAAAAGTTCTAGAACTGAGGCGTATCTACTAGTGGAAATTATCCATGTGATAAGCGGCATGTTTTGTTGTCTGGTATGATTTTTTTGCCCATTATTACAAAAGCCGCACACTAATCCTGTGACCGCTTTCAATTTTTGTGCGCTTATCGAACGACGCAAACAAAAAACAAAAGAACATTGTCAGACTTGGACCGCATTGTGCGACAATTCATGCGATACTAGCAATCGTAATATCGCCGCTCTCTGTTGTAACGATTAGTGGACATCGAACAACTCACAATCATTCTCAACTCGTTTCTCCACTTTAAATTCAATCAATACGGAAAGTGATTACAAGGCACAGCGAACTGCACTTCAACAAAATCGATAAGACACCACCAACAGATCATCGCTCTTATTCCTCTACTTCGTCCTCTACGTTTGCAAAAAAAAAAGACTATAAGTGAAAACGATATAGGTAGGAGATAAAAAAATGTATATAAATACACATCGTATATGTTGAGAACTACTCGAGGTACTGTAAAGACGGTACAGATGACAGCTAAGTGCTGTGACTTGAAACTGAGCGCCATATTACATTCGCAGACCAAACTTGGCTCATCGTCTATGTACGATACAAAAACTACACATATATATATATATGCATTTATATACATATGTACATACATACATATACATGTCTATTAGACGTTACCACGTTACCGCTCGGGCCTTCAGTGCCGTGTCTCGATGTTACTGAGGCAATCGCACGCCGAGCGTAGCTATCCCTTTGGCTGTTTTAGCCTGTTATTAACCACCCGCTGGCTGGGCTGTCAGTGGTATGGTGGGAAGTAGCCGGGAATGGAACTCGGGCTACCCGCATGTGAGGCGGGTGCTCTACCACTGAGCTATTGCCGCCCATACATGCATTTATATATATATAGTATGCACTCTTACGTTAAATTATATCCCGACTAAACCAACTATGGAGAGATTAAGCAATAATATCAGTATAATCTATACTATAATTCAAATCACATTTAGGCCCCTTCCCACCACTCCCTCCTCTCTCAGTTGCTTGGACGCAACTCTAGAACTTCTGAGTAGGGAACTTTTCACTAGGTACTCAAAATAAAATTTAAAGAACCGGAAATTTTGAGCACTTGTGAGTTATCAAAACATTTTTATGCGGATTATTTGAACAGTTTAAGCAACTAGAAAATTATGGCACATAAAAATTTCATTCGAGAACAGTGCTCTGCAGAACCTGTTTAGAAAATCTGTGATCCATAAATTTGGTCACGAAATGGTGGTTCGCAAAAATTTTCTAAAGTTGGTGTAAGAAAATGCTTACGTGGGACGAAATGCGAAGTGTATAGGATTTTAGTTTAGATCTTCAGAACTTCAAAACTTCTAACAAATGAATCACATAAGCAATTCTTTCATGCATTTACCAATATGCCATACTCTCCGCCTTTATTCGATTAGTGGCAGTGGGTTCTGAATTGATCTTGCGTGAGTTTTTTTATTCTTCTTTTATCCCTCCATTGTTTGGCTGCTTTATTTAAAAAATCAAAACGGACTGAAACGAAACAAAACGCTTTCGCTTTTCAGCGAAGAGACTTTTTTTTTTTTTTAAAATTAGCTGTATTATGCATAAGAAAAGAAAGACCACAGCTTTAAAATACATTGAGGAAAGCAAACGAATTACACGAGGTGTGTAGTCTTAGCGATTGTAAGGGTTGAAAAATCCCAAAAGCAAAAAATAAAAAAACTACTTTGCATATTATCATAAAGGCCAACATATTTATCTTCTTGAACAGAACCTCCAAGGCTTGCATTTTTCACATTATGAAAAGCAGTCTCCTCCTACCCGAGCACGAATTTTACCTCAGACTATTTTCCCTTTTTTTTTGCAGTTTATCGACGATACATTTCGTCGATTCAGTCTTTTATATAAATAAAGAAAAAAAATTTTTGTAAGTAAACAACTCGTTCTGACAAACGTTTATGTGCGTACGCATTTAAACCACGAATAACAGCAACGCGTGATCACATTGTCTCATATAATACCACTTATTTGTCACCACAAACTGACACGATTCTAAGCCGGCCTCCACTGAAAAAAAAATGATTTTATTCAAGGGGAATAAAAGCTTTAAATCTTTTTAACTTCTATTCAACGAATGTTTCTATTCGGACAGATCTATCATTCAAACAAATACGATCTTTCTAGTTCTGTTAACCTCAGTCAGAGCGAACATTTACAGCAGCAGCACGTAAGAACCAGTGAAGTTAGTATTGCTAACTTACCGCGATTCTTTAACACTACACAACACTACAAATTTTCCACAGGCATGCAAGCAGCTTTCAACGTTGGCAAATTATAAATTAAACACTGATAAACGATTAATTAATTTCAAAGGATAAATTATTAAAGTGATAAAACTAACTGATGGCGTTCTCATAGCGCATACTCGATAAGCGAGCCATTTTCCTCCACAATTTATTTTTTTCCCACTTCCATTCACTTCTCATTCATCTCTCATCCTTACCGAGCTCAAAAAAAGTGCATTTTAAATTCCCAAAACATACTGTCCAAAAAGCACTTGCAATCATAAATATGTACTTGAGCAAAAAAGAAGTTTAGGCCAGTATTGCACGGCAGTAAATAGTATTGCAGCATTTCGTTACCTTTTATTGATCGAAAGTTTCAATGACATAAGGTTTCGAGAAAATTTGCCAACAACTTCAAAGTGTGGCCTCGATGATTTATTTGACTGGTTCGAAAAAATTCCGGTTTCAATAAAAATTTTCTTGATATCACTGGAACGAACAGCCACGTGCGCGCAAAAAAAGAAAAAACTCCATTTGAGAGTGCATATTCATCCAGAAACAAAAAGAAAAGAAAGACGTTTTCTGGCTTGCTCACAGCAAAACTAGGCATAGCAAAAACATCTCGTGCCATCAATCCCTTATCGTCTATTCACAGTAAACAGGCCTATTTTATTTACCAGTGAACGAATAATGATGGGCATGTTGTATTTGTTGACTTATAAAATCGACTGCAGCTTTACTGCTCGGGGCATGGTAGGAGTCAACCTCTGAAGCACTGTACTCATACGCTTGATCTCAAGGCGACAGTTTATTGAACTGCTATCAACAACGAGATTCACGCAATAATTACTTTAAGGAATGCCAGTGTTGCTCATAACATGAACAGTGGATGAAATGGAGGTGAGGAAGTGTCGATTTTATGGCACCTTTCTTCGTTTCTGCACAGCGCGTCGTGAGAGATAAGAAGGATGGGTGAGTCGATAGGGTTATGAGACAGTTCATGAATCTCGCAAGGAGGTGATGATCAGCCTTCTCAGCGTTAAACGAAGGGTGATTTAATTTCAGAAAAGAAAAAAAAAAGACAAAAATTGCCGATTTCAGGAGATCTGAGGGAGTAACGTCCCAAGATATTGCATCATAATCTAGCTTCACAGCCGCTTGAAGCGAAAAAGCCACTCCACTAGTGAATCTGTTTGAGAGAACACATTTACAGACGGATTCGAAGAGCTCTATAAAGAGAATTCCCTAAGCATATGGCATCACAGGTAAGGACGTTCAAAGCCATCGTTAGTCTTTCCAGTTTTTATCGCCATATAATATCCTCTTTATAAGAGCATAATTTCTAGAATTATTTTTATCAACCCCAAACAACAGTGGGGAGTGCAGCGAACGTACCCATCTGTATTTCTCGATTTCGACACCCATTTTTGCACCTAACAACTCCCGATAAGGAAATACTAATCCAAGTTGTACAATCAGCTGCCCTATACCGTAGAATTCCAAAAATTTTGTAGTAAAAAGTTTGTCCTAAAATCTTCCTGGAAATTTTTTGCAGTATTAATCACTGTTACTTCGTCAGAATGCAAATGGATCAATATAAAACTGAGATTAGGTATTTCGTGCCAAAACTGAATAACATAACAGTGTTTTGGGGGAACGCCACAAGGGCGGAAGTTTCGCAGTAAAACGACCACTCCGGCAGAGTGGAATAGACCGAACGAATATGGTTCTCCTGCTATCGATCAAGATGGTGACTTGGAAACAATGAATGAATTTAAAACATTTCAAGACTGACTAAATAAGTCGAACTCAGCGGTGATAATGTCGGATTTCAGTTCGACTGTGCACCCAGACAGCAAAACACTTCTCTGCAAAAAAGGGAAAAATCAATTACTGTTGAATGTAGCCCCGAAGCCGTGTAACGCATGTAATAATTATAAGAAATACCTGTAGATAAGCGGAAGCGATGGTTTTATCAAATGGCTTCTCGACCGCAAATGCATAAGCGGGCGCTATTCAAGTGCACATAGCGTACGTGCCGCTCGGTGTCACATAAACTCGCTGCCAAAGCAGCACCGTGCTGCTCCGTTCTGCTGCGCTCTATCGCCAGCTACAGTTGGCGGTAATTTGAGCAGCTTATAATTCGGCATCCACATAAACAATAGGCCGCTATTTCCGTTTATGTCTATTTATTCCACGCTGATCTGAGTCTAAAAATATATCTAAAAATACCTTTTCACTTTATTTGTCGAGGCTCAATTCCCTATCATCCTCTCACCCCTCTTTACTTCTTCCGCTCCCCTCCCCCTCCCAAAAACCCCATCTCCACTTCACGTCCACTCATATGGCGACGTTAGCTAGAGTAAAAACAACTGAACGAGAATGGCTTTTATTTAAAAAGGCGAAGAAAAGAGGGGTAGACCACCACGTTCCCGAGAAAAGACAGGAAATACAAGCGCACGGTAAAGCTTAACGCACACGTCAGGAATTAAGAAACGCAATGATGACGCACTATTCAATATTTTAGGGAATTATTCAAAGCCAGTTCATCCTAAACGGAATTTCTGACTATCACGGGAGAGACGGTGTTTAACATATGCTGCAGTAAAGCACAGCAATCGACAGCGCGCAGTTCGCATAAGTGGAGTCTATCTCTAACAGCAAGCGATACGATGTTGCCTGCTACGCAAACGCAAACAAACAAAGTTTAAATGAATATATCAGGCACAGCTGTGTCGCAACGCGGCAGTTGACAGTTTGCCTTCGCATCAGACGGCAACTCACATAATTTTTCTTGGCAAAAAAGGCGATTTTAGGGAACGTCATCTCACCTACGGGAACTGAGGAATTTTAAGTCCGTGAATTCCCCGTACTATTAAAGATTCAGTCCTCGCCTTCTTCAAAGGGGACGGGATGAATTGCGAGGAGATGCATTTACTTCATCTTCGTCATTTTGCAGGTAATTTCAGTTATCCACCCCAAATAGGTTTTTTTTTTTTCAAAAAAAAACCCCCTTTTGACAGACTTTCACCGAATCTATTCAAAACATCCCAGTGCTCCCGTAGTTGCATCCAATCTTTCATTAATAATCGCAGTATTCTATACTACTAGAAATTACCTCAGACGGCGATCAAACTCATCTTTATCACTCACAAAGCGACGGCTGGCGAGCCTTCCTTCAGCCCTTATGCATTCGACGCCGAGCAGATCTTTTCCTGCTCGAAATTGTTGGAGGTGATGAAAACTGATTGGACACATTCAAGAGCATATATCTAAATCGAGATATTTTCGAATTTGTTATCACTCTTCAAATATGCAAACTAGCTTAGAGTTCAAAAATACCTAGATCTACGTCGCCATCCATGCTTTGCACGCCCAACCGATTACGATCAGTCGGACTCACTCTGAAAACAAAAACATCCGTTCAAAGTAGTGGCTGCACTGCAGTGGATGAGAATTTCTCGATGCACCTACATCTCTAGCAGACTGGAGCGCTGCAGATTTTTTGTTGCAAAGGAAGAGAGCCTAATCAAAACTCTGACAATTGCCCTTGTCGTTGTTGTTAGAAACACCTGAGGTTGAGGTTCAAGTCTTATGCTCACTCTGAAATGGAGGACGGAGGATTTTTCTGTTCAACGCAAAAACATGCGAGTGTGTGATGATATATCTGCCTGTTTAGTTGCAGGCAATGTTTGAACGATTCTCATAATTATTTCATTCTATAATTATGATCGTAAGTAGTCTTACGCGGTAACACTTAATTCTGGTGGCTGAGAACGTCTTTCCCAATTTCCCAAAAAATTTTGCTCACCAATCTTCTAGATCAAAAATGTCTTGTATCCTGGTGGCAAGACCGGTTGCCTGACAGAGCGTGTACAGGAAAAACTGCCCATTGCTGTGCCCACAGTATATGGTTAGCACGCAATTCCCATAATTAAGGGTGCATTACTCGGAGGCACAAGTTATATTATTGATGGCGCTATCGGGTACATAATGATGCTAAAATTAGTTTAACGAAGAAGGCGAATATAACAATGGGACATTAGAATATTTAAAAAAAAAAAACGAAAAGGACAGCACTCACTACTAATATACATGATCGTTTGTACTCACTACAGTCCATACTGCTCTCAGCAAGAAGAATACAAATGGAAAGGAGTGAAAACCCGCGCAGAAAAAAGCATACCTTTCATTCGAAACGTTTGGCTTGAAGCATTCTTGAGATTTTCTGGACAATACGCTCACTCTAAAGGATTTTTCTACTTGTCAACGGAAAAAATTCACCGTAGGTCTTGGTCCCCATCCCCTTCCCTCCCTCCCGTCGCTTTGAGTGATTGTCATCCCCACGATTACAGCTGTATAGAAGCACAACCATCGAGGAAAAAAAAAACAGACAGATAAGTGGACGGCAGCTTCATAAAGCACTACAATAAGACGAAAGCAACAAAAATGTGCTAGATATAAGCTAAATGGGACGAACGCTGATGGGGTCGGGTATGACGTTTTGCGCATTCGTAGAGCTGATGATCGTATTGTGATTGCTATGACTAGCATGGGAAACAGTGCTGTAACAATTTCACTGAAATATCATCATGAATCCCCTTCTTGTTCTTTTACACACTTTGGATATCATAGCGAACTGTATTGCGCCAAGCGTTTTTGGGATTATTACAGTTGCCACCTGATACAGATGCTCACGCAAAAGGCACTATTGCAGAATTACCTTTACGATTCCTCCCTTAAGCACCGTCTGGTTCTAGAAGCACTTTGCTTGTAACGGTCATTTTCAGCTACTAAACGATAAAATACTTCGTTTGCACGCCCAGACGTAGTTTACAGCACGGACGCAACTGTTATCTCTCACCTGAGCTCCAACCCTGTTTCTGCCCTCAACCACCACCC
>JPKZ01001642.1:37106-52254 GCA_000803305.1 Toxocara canis
TCCCCCTCCTCATCCTTCAAATAG
Organism: Toxocara canis; assembly: GCA_000803305.1. Taxonomy (NCBI): domain Eukaryota; kingdom Metazoa; phylum Nematoda; class Chromadorea; order Rhabditida; family Toxocaridae; genus Toxocara; species Toxocara canis. Next base: position 37,131 of record JPKZ01001642.1, read on the forward strand.
CACCATATTTATATCTGGTTTGTCCTCTTTCTAGAAGACGATAGAGCAATCGATTTATGGAAGAGTGAAACAAGAACACCAAGTCGCTAAAGATGAACACATCAGTTCAATGCATTACTTATAACCGTGAATAACCACCTCAAAGATCACAGCTTATATGAATTGTTTTGAAGGAAAATTTTCGGGCAAAACGTTGTAGACGATGAAAACAGTGCAACAAGTCCACGAATAAAAATATTACACAAAAGTGGTAATGGCGAAACTTGCGTAATTATTTGTTTACAACGATCAAAAATAGAAATAAAACTATGCCCCAGCAACTGTATCAAAGTTCCAGCTTGTTCAATTCTTTAAAGCAATCTGCATACCTTTTTCAAGCGATACTATTGCTTACTCATTAATACGCAGTACCATTATGCTGACAGAAATCCATCAACACTTGTTCTATCGCCATCCATACAACCGTTCCATCCACTTCCTCATTTAAACTCGTCACTCCTACCCCTCTCTCTCTCTCATTGAATTCGCGTGATCTGATCCTGCAGAATACTACCGTAAACGATAAATTGCTTTTGTTGAACACTTTGAAACATTTCCTCGAATTGTTATGCTTAGTTTTGAATGAACAAATGCGGTTCGTTCACCACAGTTTTTTTTTTTTTGCAAAACTGCAAGATGAAATTGCAATAATTTAAGCAAAAGAGCAACGGCACAAAACTATCTACTCACTGAACTCAAAATTGCAATCTGTTCGACGAAATGAGAGGAAATTAACAAGAATGGGTTACTGTTGAATGGAGCTCAATTTTACGAATTCAGTTAACTTACAGCAAAGTAATCTCAACTTTGAAAGTAAATATTCTGAAAAAAAGGTGATATTAATTGGGCGTATTCGTAGAAAAACTGTAAAAATTCCATGAAAGGCAAAAGCGACAGCATAAAGCGGAAAGCAAATTCGAATTCAGCATACGAACCATTACAAATGAAACGTTTCAAAGGTGCGACTGAGCAAACGAATTTACATAAAGCTATTCATGCTAAAGCCAATCATGCACTTAAACAACCGTATACAAGTTCAACTGTGAAAGATCACAGGCGTTATGTTGTCGAGATGGGACTACTCGTTGGGGAGCTCAAATATCCGTTAAGTAAAACGAGAAGCCAAAAAAATTAAAATAAAAACTTACTTCTAAGCAATTAATATAGCGCGGAAAAGCGTAAAATTGACTATTGGAGATGGAAATAAAGTTCTAGCCAAGTCATAATAACGTATGAAAAACTTGTTCTTCTATATAGCATCATCCGATCAACTGTCAGATATGCGGCCGACGACTGGCGTAATCAAAATTATATTCACATTCAAGTTCACATTCGCATATGATGTAAATTTGCACTTGCTTCCGCTGATGTTCGTAATACGCGCTAACTGCCTTCGATAGCGCCTTCAAAAAGAATACGAAATGCGAGTCTGATGGATTACCGAACTCCAGACCGTTGTAGTAAAACAGAAATTACATGCCGGATGCGAACGGATTTTCGGCTGTTAGCAGTTAGCAGCGCTAGTTTTCATCGCCGGTAAAGAGTAGACATATATTTGTATGCGGTCATATCGAGATAACGTCTAGGTGTAGACCATAAGTGAGACAAAATCAACATTCTCCAAGTTCACATTCTTGTCTACTGCAAATTATTTTCACGTTTTTGATCGTCCATGTGCCACGATCTTTGTACGTTTTCACAATTTTATGTATGTAATGCGCAGCACAACGATGCCCTTCTATGCACAACTGCATTCCGTGCGCATCGATGTGTGCAAGTGACTGTCGTCTGTTCGTTAGTTTCAGTTCGTAAATGTGAACTTTGCTGCGAATGGTAAACATCACATTCTCCAAGTTCACATTCTTGTCTACTGCAAATTATTTTCACGTTTTTGATCGTCCATGTGCCACGATCTTTGTACGTTTTCACAATTTTATGTATGTAATGCGCAGCACAACGATGCCCTTCTATGCACAACTGCATTCCGTGCGCATCGATGTGTGCAAGTGACTGTCGTCTGTTCGTTAGTTTCAGTTCGTAAATGTGAACTTTGCTGCGAATGGTAAACATCTTCATTTCTCAATACGATTTCAGAAAGACTGCCAAGTGGCGGGCAAGTTATGAGTGTTTCAACAACTGAACACCTACAAGTGAGTGCAACTCGCGAAAGTTTAAAAGCATTAAAGGTTTGCACTGAACAGGTAAACGGGAAGGTGCATTTGCGGATTGGCATGATTTTTTTTGTCTATATTTATGCATGTTTTAAATGAACGGGAATAAAAACTGCTTGTTAGAAGTTCTCATGAACGAACTGAAAATGACATTCGACATTATGAAAATGTCCAATTTGGATGTAGCTATATGGGAAGCAAAACTTTTCCTCCCTTCACTTAAGGCTGTAAACATTGGTGTCTCTGGTTCTGGAACGCTAAATAAGGAAGATGAGTAGCGAAAGAACTCGCACCTTCACAAGTTTTGAAATTAAAATTCGTAGTCGTTTTCCAGCATCATATATTGAACGAAGTTTTACGGCTTAACCATTATGTGCCACTTCAAAGAAGTATTTTTGTTTCAAGCGGGTAAAAAGAATATAACGACATTTCTCAGAAATGTCGAGCGTCGCTACTTTCAAGTTAATGCTTCCAATTAAAGTCCGGTTTAGGCAAGCATCTAACTAAATAATGCGCGCCATACATTTTTCGAGACGATTGTCCCAAACTTTGCTAACGAAAAACACCACATTAGGAAAAACACGCACACGTACCTCACATAATTGCCGCACATGTGAACACAGAGATAAGGATCATGCTATTTTATAAAACTTTAGTTGCAAAAAAAGGAAAAAAAAAAGAAAAACAAAGAGATAAATGTAGCGAATGCGCATTATAGAAGCACTGAGAAGACGACTGAACGAAACGAAACGAGCTGAAAAGGGTGCCCTGGAGGTGGTATGACATGCACTATACAGCACCCTAGTTCAGAGTGTCTAGCTGGCTGGTTCGATAAATGTTCGAAAATAAAAATAAGAACGCTAAGAGAAGCATAAACATTTTGGCTCGACCAGCGATCGAACAGTTGCCCTTGGTGTACACTGGTAAGCAGCCGTAGTCGAGCGACCGACGCGCTCCCGACATCGCGACTGCCATCGCTGTTTACGCATATATTCACTGCATTTTCAGAGGCATTTTCCAAAATTCTCCATTTCTCATTCATAGTCAAACCGTAATGTTTTCAAGCCCAGTTTTCCTGTCAGGGCTTCACTTCCGGCCAATTACTCTATGGCTTTTTGGTCATCGTCCTCATCCTGTCCAACCAGTTCTTGATTTTATCGCTGGGTTCCCTTTCCTCGATGAGCCAAATCATTTCCCGACTTGGTCCCCTTCCAGCTAAATCGCTCTACGACGTGGAACTCCCCGACCTTTGTGATTCGTAAATTCGTATAAACATGTGCTTCTTTCTGATGACATCTTGATTTTTTATCCTTCTCCGTGCCAAATCGCTCCCTATAGTAAGAGTGTCCTCCGATTTTTAAAGTCTGCTCCCCTCCTCCCTATCCAAAAACGCTCCTGCAAAACACTAGCTTGCAACATTCTGCACTGCATAAGTCCGAATTTCGATCCCACGAGGTAAAACTGGATGTAATTGTTGCATTTTCTGAAAGGTTATTTTCCCATAGGCGCTGTAATTTATCCGTTTGAACATGTTTTGCTTACGTTTTCTCGAGACCTTCGTTTTGCTCATGTTCCAGAGCAATAGTTTTTCCTATTCACAAACTGAAAGTACCATAATAATAGACAGGTATGCCCATACACACATATATACGAGCACAGACATGCGCATCTGATGATGTGCTTTCGCAGCGGCGAAAAGTGCATGAAAACGGCATTTCAGTGGTGCCGTTAACCGCTATAAAACATCTGACGATAACTATGCCTAACCAATATTGCACGCCGATCCATTTTGAACATGCAACTGTCAGCTGTTGCAAAAACTGTCGCTTTTGCAAATCAGCGCACATTGGTTTTTGTACCGCGGACCTGCCATATACGTTCTGTTCTTGCGTTCCCTTGTGGCTATCAGAACGGGACATTGATGGAGCTCAATCATGTGAACGTACTAGCACATTGATCTTTGAGATATGGATTACCATAAGCGTTCTGTTATCGCGTTTCCCTTGTAGCTATCGTGTTCTGTTCTCGCGTTTTCTTTGTAGCTATTGAGTGTAAACATCTGTATCACTGCTTTGTACTCACCGGTTCAGCCCCCAGGAGGGGTCGGGAACCAACAGTGCCCGCCGAGGGCTACACCAGGCCCAGTCAGTCTTATCTGTCCGGACCAAGAACGAAGGTTTGTCCCTTGCTTCGGACCAAACTTTTTTTGTATATTCTCTGCCATATATCCTCTCCCCCTACAACATTCGCTGCCGTGTATCCACCTCTTACTCATTATCCTTATTACGCTGAATAAACTCGCTGGACCACTGAACCACCGGAGACGGTTTACACGACATCAACTATGTTTCCATTCTAAAAGTATACAACCAAAAATAGAAGTAATAACAATTATATATAAGAAGAAAATAATAATAGCAAAAATTCTAACGAAAGGAAAAACAGTCACGTTGATGTCGTTTTGCACAACTCTACTGCTCAAATTCTTGAGGAATTTAAATCACAAACAAACGATTAGCACTTGTGCCATACAAAGAGTTCAACGTCAGTGCACAACCAAGCGCACACGAGTGTAGCAAACCAGCGAATGCAAATAACATAAACTGCAAAATTTATACGACAATCGACCACTGACTATGCATAACTTTCTTTTCTTTCGCAATCTTCGTTATTCTGCTCATTAATTTTTTTCACTGAAGTGAAAAATCATAAAAATTGATGAATGAACACTCGCTTTGCCCAATATGACATAAAGAGGATTTTTTTGCTTATCTGTGCGCACTAAAGTACTCAAAGAAAATTTTCGCGTTTCCACAAATAGTACTGCCATTTTAGCATCTATTTTGCAATTTCGTCACGCCGAAGTCGTCTGATACTTTCCTTCAAAATTCTTCAGCCGTTCAACTGACTAAAATCGTCGATATATTACTTTGTGCATCACCTGAATTTCTGCAGCACTTCTGGAGCATCCAGGTAAAGGCGAACTTATGACTGCAATGCAGCACGTTCCAGCAGATTATCGTTTTACAAAAATCAATGAAAGACACTGCATTCGCTTTTATCCTATTTTTCCTATATTATCCATAAAGATCTAAAGCATGTACTATAAAACTGTAAAGTGGTGGGTCGTCTCATCAAAAAGGCAATACTTTTAACGCGAATCACGGCACAAGGGTCAAGACGCCACGGCTAACAAGAAAAGTCGGCATAACTAAAAATTATACAAACGAACAGAAAACAGAGTGCGAGAAAGGCGAGAAACGCCAAAGGAGTGACAGGTACCAAGTCGGTCTCTGGAAAAAGTAGCTGAACGACTCGATTCGATTTAAGTTCGAAAAATTATTCGAGACTATCCAGCTACGAACTCAAAGCCGACATGGTGGATGGTTACACAAAGAAATCAACTGCTACACATCGTTCGTTAGCTGGAAACATTTCGCTCATCACTGAGTTGTTCGCGCGGCTGAGCGGCATTGTGCTGCCACAAGTGTGGCTGTTAACACAAGATGCTGGTGGTAGGCATCTCTCATCGGATGAAGACTGATCTGAGTAAAGAGAGAGTGAAGCGCAGAAGCGTACACTAGCAAGGGATCGGTGATATTAAGACAAACATGTTCGTTCTTAAGATGCGGGATCTTTGGTTTGACATCACGTTGGCACGAAAATTATTAGCTTAAGTGCTATTCGAATATTATATAAGCTTCGTTTGGCCAAGACATCGTATTTGTATAGCTCTATGCATGTGCCAATCAGTCCATTGCTACACACTTTTTATGACAAGCATGAATTTTAAAAAAAGACGCCGAAAGCACACGCTGAATGCAATTATCAAAAATATTTTACAGCAATGGATCTGCGATCATGCGAACACCATGTCGGTGCTTTCGTCGTTTCTTCATCAGTCCTTCTGCTTGAAGAAAGGATAGAATTACGACGCGCTACCATATTTTAGTACTACAGTTCGACATCCAATGCAAATGGATTGGGGATGACAAGAGGTGTGTCTGTGTGTGGGTGTGTGGGAGGGGGGGGGGGGGGGAGAGAACAGGTAAAGCTAAGCGATGATTTGCTGCTTAAATCTGAAAGTAAAAGTACAAAAAGACCGCAATAAAATTACAAAGGTAATCGACTTGCGGCAAGCAATTCAACAACTAGATGGATGCTAAATAAGATTAAATCTCCTAAATATAGAAATCAGCAGATTAGATAATCGGAATCGACAGATACTCCCGAAAATAGGTTTCCTGCCTTGTTCTGTCAGGCGACCGCCCGAAACGGCTTAAATATGGAGTTTTTGGGTTCAAGTAAAACGTAACTCTCATTTAAAAAATGCGCAGAATGAGTGGAGCAGTGTACGCAGCAAAAGAATGCTGCCGTTATGCGTCAAGTATAGGGCTGTTACCGAGATTAAATCTTTTATGCATAGAATCTACATATGTAATAGCAAAGAGTAACTGGCTGCATAAATGCCTACTTGAAAAACATGAATTTTTAGGTACATACGAGTTAGTGCTAAACATGAATTTTTAGGTACATACGAGTTAGTGCTAAACATGAATTTTTAGGTACATACGAGTTAGTGCTAAACATGAATTTTTAGGTACATACGAGTTAGTGCTAAACATGAATTTTTAGGTACATACGAGTTAGTGCTAAACATGAATTTTTAGGTACATACGAGTTAGTGCTAAACATGAATTTTTAGGTACATACGAGTTAGTGCTAAACATGAATTTTTAGGTACATACGAGTTAGTGCTAAACATGAATTTTTAGGTACATACGAGTTAGTGCTAAACATGAATTTTTAGGTACATACGAGTTAGTGCTAAACATGAATTTTTAGGTACATACGAGTTAGTGCTAAACATGAATTTTTAGGTACATACGAGTTAGTGCTAAACATGAATTTTTAGGTACATACGAGTTAGTGCTAAACATGAATTTTTAGGTACATACGAGTTAGTGCTAAACATGAATTTTTAGGTACATACGAGTTAGTGCTAAACATGAATTTTTAGGTACATACGAGTTAGTGCTAAACATGAATTTTTAGGTACATACGAGTTAGTGCTAAACATGAATTTTTAGGTACATACGAGTTAGTGCTAAACATGAATTTTTAGGTACATACGAGTTAGTGCTAAACATGAATTTTTAGGTACATACGAGTTAGTGCTAAACATGAATTTTTAGGTACATACGAGTTAGTGCTAAACATGAATTTTTAGGTACATACGAGTTAGTGCTAAACATGAATTTTTAGGTACATACGAGTTAGTGCTAAACATGAATTTTTAGGTACATACGAGTTAGTGCTAAACATGAATTTTTAGGTACATACGAGTTAGTGCTAAACATGAATTTTTAGGTACATACGAGTTAGTGCTAAACATGAATTTTTAGGTACATACGAGTTAGGAAAAAAGGCGTTTATTGATAAGCTCAAATGGGCATAATTTAATGACACGTGCAACTAAAAAGCTAAACAGATGTGAATCCATTGAGCACACTTGTATCATAGAAATATCCCCGCTCAGGCGATATCCGACCACGAGTGTACTCAAACGTGGTTGCAGCACAACTAATGTGCGTTATGTGAAACGATTTCTACGGGCGGAATGAGGAGAATGGGAGGGAAGTGACTCACGAGTCAATTCTTCCCCCTCCTCATTTCCGACTGTTCTCCCCCTCCCCAAAGTGATCAGAAAGGAGGGTTGATGATTTCGAAATTCAAGCCAAAAAAAGTGAGGGAGGGAAGAGATAAAATCCTATAATAGCAAATGTTCCTATTCGAATTTTGCGGCCGATTTGCTAATAAGGTGCCAAAAAGTCTCTGCAGCTTCAATATATAGGCAGTGACCGTTTTCCTATGATCGGCCGCCCATCCCGATGCAACTAACGTAGGGGTCCAAAATGTGTTACAACATTTTTGTTCCTCTCTCTCCCGCCATCCTCATACCCCCTCCCCTCCCCCTCCCCCTTCCCCTCACCTTTGTGGTCAAACGCTAGTTGTAACGAACGAAAAAAAACAGTGACAGCACTATCTTCTTTTCTTAAAGAACTCATTTTCCTTGGCACAGTGGGGAATTACTTGTTCGTACCAAATCGTTATGAGCGCAAAAAATACAAAATTTGAAAGGATTAGCAAAATTTCGTTGAAAAAAATGTTAGCGCAAAATTTCAACAACCTGCCATTTCTTTTCGTTTTAAAGGTACAGAACATAGTTTTGTACTGCATATGCTACCAAAATTCCTCACTTTTCCTCGCCTTCTTTCGCTCGCATCCCCTTCCCTACCTCCCCTTTCCCACTTGGCGTGACTGTCTGATCAACAATCCCTGGATAAAGGCTCACTGAGGCAATAAAGAGGGAAAAAGGAGAGAGAAACGATCGCTGAACCTCGTCCATTGCTTACGACGGCTTTGGGATACTAAAAAAAAAAACAAATCTTGGCGCATTTAGCTTTAGAAAGGTACTTTGTAACGGATCGATCGACCAATCAAACATGACTACTAATAATAAGAGATCGATATGGGCAATAAAGCAAATCAAAACAAATGCTCTTGCACGACCCAAACCTGTGACCAGTGGCTTTCCGCCTAACCTTCGAATCAAATAAACTACTAGTTGATGCTCTTAATAAGTTTTTTCGTTCATTATCTTTCCGATTTCGATTGTGCTTAATATGAAACAGACCTTTTCATATTAGTCACGAAAACCAATACACAAGACTAAAATAAGCCGTAACAACTTTTGCACTCCTATCTGTACGCAATTATGGATGAACTGATAACAGTGAATGCTGCTGATTAGTTGTAAAAGTGAGCAATTTTCGGAAGTTATAAAAAAAACGTGGAAAAAAAAGCGAAAGTTGACAGACAGTGTGATTTACTAAGCTTAAACAAAAATATCATGTGAATGTAACTGGTCGTAAAAATAAAAAAATAATCTCATAAACGAAGCGCATGCATGAGACACAGCCGCGCCCCACAAGGCAACTAGCAAATACAAAAAATGAACCGCTTATAGTGGCAAATTTTATATTACGGAGAAAAGCCCACTGTAAAGCATTAGCACGTCTGAAGTTCAAGATGTCGCGAAACTGCGAGCGCAACACGCTTCGCTCGAAATATTATGCGAAATTTATTCTGCGGAAAATCTTCTCTGCAGAAAATAGTCGATTCGCTCAATATAAACATGAACAAAGCAATGCTTACCGCAAAGGCCTTGTTTCGCGCCTGCGAGAAAAAAAGAACATTCGGCATGAATGAAGCAATGCTTATCAAAGGCTTTCCATCGCACCTGCGAGAAGACAGGGCAGGACAAAGAGAAAGGTATAAATAAGGAAAGCGGCTACCAAAGCTTCAACGATTTTTGTTAGTTTCAATCGCCGCCGTCTTCATCGCCGATGGCGGGTAAACGTGTGAGGCGCTTCAACTGTGGCGACTTGGATCGAGAGGCCGATACAATTTTTGTTCTCGTTATGTTTTGTTTCTCGTTTGCGTTAGACTCTATAACTCACTGCCTTTGAGCGGCTAGGCTAGTTCTGCCGTCACGTGCCTTTGTTCGTTTTTTGTGTCAACAACCGGGTTTAATTACCCAAGTTTGAGCCTGTCGAGGAGAAGCGGAATTTCGAAAACTTACGAAGAGGGGCTAACCGACAATATGTATTTGCGCACTCGTTGACGAATATTTTCAAACGCAGTGATATCCGCCTCAAGCTTGGGTCATTGCTGACTATTCATCTATCATTGTTGCTCTGATCACTCATTAAATAAATCGCCCTCTACGAACACCTCTGTTCGCTTTCTTCGAAAAGACCCCAGCCCTCTCCCGCTGGGAGTTCAGGACGGTAGGCAGGTGCGCAAGTTAGTTGAAGAAATTGAGCGCTTAACAAACCAAACGAGACGAACGCATCAACTACAGCAAGGAAACAATGCAGGGTGCGAGTGGGTGAAAATTCTTCATTTGGGTCTGGCGCTTTAACCTATTTCAAGTATCTCTCAAGTCTTGATTTAACCACACCAGCCGCCTGTCTTATTCCACCACTCATGACTTACTGTTTATCTCTCTCTTTACTTTTTAAGGACTAACCTTTATAGGACAACTTTTAAGGACTCACTTAAGAGGACTAACCTTTTTCGTCTTTGTCGACCACTTTTCTGAGCCCCCACTTGTCGAAGAAAGCGAACAGAGGTGTTCGCAGAGAGCGATTTATTTAATAAGTGATCAGAGCAACAATGATAGATGAATAGTCAGCAATGACCCAAGCTTGAGGTGGATATAGCTGCGTTTGAAAATATTCGTCAACGAGTGCGCAAATAAAGATTGTCGGTTAGCCTGTCTCCGTAACTTTTCGAAATTCCGCTTCTCTTTGACAGGCTCAAACTTGGGTAATTAAACCCGGTTGTTGACACAAAAAACGAACAAAGGCACGTGACGGCAGAACTAGCCTAGCCGCTCAAAGGCAGTGAGTTATAGAGTCGAACGCAAACGAGAAACAAAACATAACGAGAACAAAAATTGTACCGGCCTCTCGATCCAAGCCGCCACAGTTGAAGCGGTTCACACGTTGACCCGCCATCCGCGATAAAGACGGCGACGATTGAAACTAGCGAAAATCATTGAAGGTTGGGTAGCCGCTCTCCTTATTTATACCGTTCTCTTTGTGCTGCCCTGTCTTCTCGCAGGTGCGATGGAAAGCCTTTGATAAGCATTGCTTCATTCATGCCGAATGTTTGAAGCTCTGATTCATATAAAATCAATATTCACCTTCGAGTTCAGTCATTGCCCTTTAGAGAACGCGTTGCATAAGCTTGCTTAGAGCTCACTCTCCCTCTGAAATAAGACCTATCCTCAATTCATCTTTAAGCGACTGGATGACTGATTGAATCAGAAATTTTCAGACTGACATCATGTATGTTGACTGCGCGAATGCTTCTGATATTGTGCGCCACAGTAAGCTCTTGCACAACTCAGAAGCACAAACGATATATGGCTCCTCATTGAAACGGACAGAATGTTTGCTTTTAAATCATTCATCTAAGGTGAAGGTAGCGGAGTTCTTTTCGGTCAGCCATGAAATTGTCAGCGGTGTTCCCCAAAGAAGCGTTCTAGGATCACCTCTTTTTGATCTGTACAGACTATTTGGACAACCCCACTAGCGAATGAAACTTATTTGCCGATGACCTAAAAATCTACTGGCCTTACATGATCCTGTTATCAATTTTCACGCCCTCCAAATTGATCTTGATAAATCAAGTTAATAGTCTAGGCTGTGGCAGTTGAACGTATCTCATGAAAAATGTTGTGTATTCCATGTAAATTTTAAGCATGAGTGCTTTTAAGGTTAGATGGCTCGGTTTTATCATCTGCTGATAATGGGACTCCGTGCTCTTGGTGTGAAAATCTGTCCTAGTCTCAGCTTGAATTTGCAGTGTTCAGGAAGTAATACGAATGCCTTCAAGGTTGCAAACTGCATTCTTTGAACCTCAGAACGCTAATGTCTTGAGCACCACTGCATTCGTAGTTTACTGCCGATCTGTTCTAAAATATTACGCGCAAGCAAGCACAATTACGCGCAAGCACCCTCATCATGTTTTGGAATTAAACATTGTTGAAGATATTCAAGATTATTTTACTTGTGTGAGTTTCGTAAACTGTTCCTCGGACTCTTCTCACCTGACTATCAGGCTCGTTTAAAGTGCCTTCGATCTTGAAACCTTAAAATACCGTACGGTGAAATTCGAGTTGATTATGGTTTTCGGTTTCCCCATTATAAAATCATAAAAAATCATTTTCTCATTTGCGGAGAAACGAAAACAGTGAACTCATAACCTATAACTGAAGCATAAAACATGTTCCACAAACAGCGTCTTTCACAACTTTCACTTCAGGCTTATCAGGTTTTGGAACAGCCTCCCTCAAAATCAAGTCGAAGCACAAAACGTCTGGATATTTGAGTGTTACTTTAATTCGCCCATCTGAAAGCTCTTCTGACAGTCTACTGAACACCATCCGCAAACTCTCCGGTTGCTACCTCATATCTCATTTGCACTCCTTTTTCTTGTCTCTGAGTCCCGAAATATTTGTTTACTGTTCTTTGCTTATCCGCTTTGTTATACAGCGCTATCCAATAATCCATTTGCGGATAACTGCACTCGTTGTATCTCTACGGTTTCAGTGAACTGATGTCACTTTCTTATTATTCTGCGTGTTCACAGCCCTTTCTTCTTTTATGTGTATGTGCGTTATTCATGTTTACATGTGTGCAGCTATGTCAATGTCATGTTGTGTAATACACATCCGCCAGCGCACGTGTATTTTTGTTTATTCGTGCGAATAAAGACAATTCACTCAGTTAGAAAGGACCACTTCAGCCAAACTGGAGACGAAACGTTTAAAGTACCTTCTCATCCTTCGGCCTGCCGCACCCCTCCCCCTTTCCCGTCTCAAAAAAACCCAGAAGAATTACGTTACTTGGACTTCAAAGAACTTTTTCATGAAAAATCATTCTATCTTTTTCAAAAATATACAGTTTGAAAACCGCTTAAAACGCCTATCGTCCGTCCCAAAGAAATAGCTCTGCATTACGCCGACCGATTTTCTGATGCACCGACATGTCATATCAAAGGCTGAGAAGTGTTCAGTGAACGCATACTCATCGACTTGTGAAGATTTCCGAGACAAATGTTGAGCTGAAGAGAACAACACAAATACAGCAATTCCAAGCGAATGGAACCGAGAAGAAAAAGGTAGGCCGGCTAGCAAACCAAGTCGGAAGGAATAAATTTGAGGCAAACAATTAACGCGATATATGCAAATAAAACGATGAGACATTGAAAAAAGACATGGCCAGCCACTGGTGGTGAAAATAACAGAATAAATTTCGCATAATATTTCGAGCGAAGCGTCTTGCACTCGCGGTTTCGCGACACAAGATGCAAACATCGAAGAGAACATTAGAGCAAAAAATACGTAAACGCTCTGTGCGGAAGAAAACGATAGCTACGGCGCAGAGACGAACAGGCAGTGAAGGGCGAAAGCGAAAGACCACCCGTCTAAATTGGTGGCAGTCACAACCGATAAAGCAAGCTTTTTATCGTAGCCTCACTAAAATATGAACCCAGTCGCCCAGATAACAATCCCGTTCCACCCCCAATCACATCGCACTATCACTTCTCGCTTTACAACCAATGCAATCGTTGACGTTCATAATTATTTCAGAACCGTAACTCAGAACTTCTCAGCAAAGACAGACAGATGGTATGCACAATCACTGACGTCGTTAACATAAACCGTAAATTCTTGAACTGAGCCTCTCCCCTCACTTTATCGCAGTGTTCTTCGATTTAGTTCAAATAAAAACCTTACGAAAATGATTAAAACGTAATTAAATTCAACAATGAAACAGATTCAGTATTAAACTGAACAAAAATCCAACAACAGCTCAACTGGTAAAACATAAATTCAAATTTCCACTGCTAGCAATGAGCACAAACTTAGATGAATTCGATCGAGCCAAATGAATATACAAAGAAAAGGAACAGTACAGTTCCGTAATGTGACGTCTCATTTAATTCTATTGGAAAATCGCGCAAGACCGTTTTCGGATGTGCCTTTCGAAAGCGTTTTTTTTTCGTTCGTTAAGGAACGAAAACGTCGATCTCATAATATATAACTAAAGCATAAAAGATGCTCCACAAAGAGCTTTGACAGCTCTCAATTTAGAGTGATCCGTATTTGGAAGAGCCCTTATAGTTGGAGCACAAAACGTTTCGATATTTGAGGGTCACCTTAATTCGTCCACTTGAGAACTTTTTCTTACTTAATCTACCGAACACCATCCGCAAACTCTCCGATTGCTACCTCATATCTCATTTGCACTCCTTTTTCTTGTCTCTGAGTCCCGAAATATTTGTTTACTGTTCTTTGCATATCCGCTTTGTTACACAGCGGTATTCAATAATTCATTTGCCGACAACTGCATTCGTTGTATCTCAACAGTTTCAGGGGATTGATTTCAATTTCGCATTGTTCTGGGTGTTGACCAGCCTTTCTTCTTCTATGTGAACGTAAATGTGTGGAGGTATTTGTAACTATGCAGTAAAGTCGTTGTCGTACGTTCCATGTGCATTTTCTTTATTCGCGTGAATAAACATAATTCGATTCAGTTCAGCTTAAAACTCCATCTGACTGAGATATGCGACGCTCACCGGTGTATGAATTCGACTACGATAACCATGGCCCTCAAAATAAGTTATCAAATATCCTCAAAATATGCCCACTTTTCGGAAGGTGTGCAATCAACTTTCTCCTCAACACAATCCCTCGCTCACTCCTTTTACGACTATTATCAAGTTTGCACATCGCATTATCGCAACCTGTTGTCTCTACTTACGTGTGTACATGTACGTGTGCGTGTCTACACCCATCACTGCCTGTCCTCTCGATAGTTTCAACTGGACGACCACTGCGGCCAGAGTAACGAAATTTGGCACGTAGCAGCCACATGATTGCCTACTCCCATTTCTCCAATTATTTCAATTCGATTCATCGAGCCGGAGGCAAAAACTGCATTTTTGCCATCGGTCCGATTGTAGAACTCGTTATGGAAAATCGGTCCGATTGTAGAACTCGTTATGGGAAATCGGTCCGATTGTAGAACTCGTTATGGAAAATCGGTCCGATTGTAGAACTCGTTATGGAAAATCGGTCCGATTGTAGAACTCGTTATGGCATTTGTATGGCCGGTCGAGCATGTGGAAACATGAACGCATTAACAAACAGGCTAGACATTAATGGGATCGAGACTCATCCATTGTTAAAAAAAAAGAAACTTGCCTCTTACAGCGATTAAAAAGTGGAACAGTTTCGAACAGATTAGCATAACTGCGTTAGCACATGGTCAAGC